>LQRL01077377.1:0-15239 GCA_001703475.1 Hydroides elegans | reverse complement strand
TACTTTAGGCAGAGTTATAGAATGTGACATGTTAAAACAGTGATTGAAAATAAAACTATAATGCTAGATGTTACTATAAAATTAATCATTGTTATGAGATAACATCAACGGTTCATTTTGTTGTGATTCAAACAATCAAATTGCAAATGCTAATGCATATACATGCCTGACTATCTGCTGTCCACTAATTCAAGGTCGCCTGCTGAACACACCCAAAATTTTCAGGTTGTCATACCTCAGAGTCTACTGAAGGAAATGAGTCTATATTTTGTGTCAATTTAATCAAATAATACACCTATTATATCTATAAATTTCATAATTTTCAGTTGAAAACTATAACATCAAAACAATCGGTAAATCTAAATATTCAAATATTCTGTCCAGTAATTCAAGGGCCTGTTCTACCGTTAGAACTTATCGGGCATGAATTCGTATGTACCGAACAGTTTGACATAGAACTGTCCATCTTGAAATTGAACGCTGAAACGCAAATATAGACTTTGGTGAACGTTTTAAGTTGTTCGTTATTTTAAATCCAAAGATTTTATTGCTTGTATTGATAGGTGTTTCAATTGTTTATTACATGGTGTAGCTATTTCAATAATTATTTATCTTAATAATGAGTAATCGTAACATTGGTTCACGCCACGTGGCGAAACTTAACTTTCTTAAGATTGAACGATGTTTGATATCAATGTTTTATCCCATGGTACAAATTAAATTTATGTGATCCATACATAAACATGTATACTTATCATTAGAAATGTAGATATAGAAATGTTATTTGAGAATGCGATGTAAGATTGACTATTTTATTTGAGGTTCTACTAGACTATAGTCTTCTTGCAACGCGTCCCTAAACAGGGCCACTAGAGATATGGTTGAATTGGTTCGTTTCTTAAACAATGCAAATAATGAAAATATTCATATATATGGTCTATGATTTCTACACATATACCTATCATGTAACATAAAATAACCTTATTTGAACCCGATTGGCTTGATGTAAATAACTAATGAACTTGATTTATACCTCAAACTAGGGATTCATCAAAATTAAAGTATGAACATTGAAGTTACGTTACGTTTTAAGTGCAATTTAACCCATATTGATAAAAATACTTACATGCATATATATATATCTATATGTAAAATACCCGAAACAACTTTATATCGCTGGATTAACCTTCATATTTAATATCGTTCAATCTTAAGAAAGTTCAAATTTGTCTCATGGCATGAATTTATGTTACGATTTCTCGCTATAACCCTTAGATTTGTTCTAATTGGTCACACAATGTAACAAATAACTGAAACATCTACCCATACAATCAATAAACACTCTGGATTTTAAAACATAACCAATTATAAACATTAACCAAAGTTCATACTAAGCGGTTATTCGTTCAATTTCAAGATGGACATTTCTAAAGTTATTTATGTTGAGATTTATTACTCTAGCTAAACATGCCATTCTAATGCTTAGTAAAATTTGACCCTTATTGGAACTTTGGTTTGAGACTGATCCTGTCAAACATAACTTGCCTAAAACCTAATAATACTTACCAGATAGGTGAGATAGGAGATCCTCGGCAGACTCTGGTTGACGACGAACTTGAACGCAACTGCCGTGAGCACGAGGGTGAAGGACAATTGGAGTCGATTCTGGGGCAAGCTGGGCTTAACGGCGAAGGTGACGAACGAAAGGCAGCAAATGAGGAACTGCAAAAGATAATATACTTAGTTAATAACATGTTTATTTTTAAGAATAATGTATGTATACGGACGCGCATGGTTCATATCACTCATACTCCTTTTCTGTTTGCGTTTGCTTTTGCGGTAATGTGTAAAGCGTTAATCGTGATTGCGTGTATAGCTTAAGTGCTATATATATCATGCGTACATCGTTTATCGTTTTTTGTTTTATTGTTTAGAATCTGGTGTTATTCATAAAGATTTAATCGCTTATGCGTTTGCCATGCAATGTTAAAATCGCGCTTGGTTTTAAACAAGGTACACGTATTTAAGGGAACGATTATGTGACCACACCCTTACCGTAACCGAAAATGAGTTCCACAGGAAGTAAGCTGGTCTACGAGCAGAGCGACATCTCACGGTAAGCGCCGATCGCAGAATGGTTGGATCGGCACGGTCCTTCATCATTTCTTTGCGCTCGGACTCAATGTATTTGTACAGGTACCTAAGAAAATAATTACTTTTAATGTTAATCTTGATACATTTATGGTTGCGTATACAATGCATTAATGACACACTTAGGTTCAAACAAAGCTTCAACCAACTTCAGTTTAAGTTAAAGATATTGAGATTTCTTAAACTGGGTTTAAACAGAGTTAAACCTAGCTTCGGGTACTATTTGAATGTCAATGTTTATTGAGTTTCAAGTTTTTTTTTTTAATATTCGCATTCAGCATCAAGTAAAACGTTTAAACCCTTTCCGGCCTGTAAAAACGTTTTTTTTCCTGTTGAATTAATCAATTCGTTAATTTGAGGTTCACACAAAAACCAAAGGTTTATGAAATATCAACATGTAAGGACTCAAAAATGAAAATCGAACAAAAAAATCTTTGATGAAAACATATAAGTATGCCTCATTTGAATGATGTTGATCATGTGGGCTACGTTACATTTAAAATCATACCATTCCTGCTCGTCGATGAATGACTGCTTGTAGATCTTATGCAGCTCCTCGTGGTCTTCTTCGATCTCTACTTCCGTTATAGGTTTCTCAGACATCACAGTCACCGAGAGATCCTGAATGGATAAATCACATTGCAGTTTTAGTTGCCGAATTCAATGTGTAAAGATGACCCAAAGCATTGTATATACATGTATTTGATAGGTTTCTCCGACATCACTGAGAGGTCCTGAACAATAAAGACAAACTATAATCGAATCATGTAATTCCATGTTTTTGCATTGAATAAAGAAAACCCAAATAAACCCTAGTGTTGGTATGATTATCATTTAAAGTCTTAGAACGTTCATATGATGTTCAAGTATTAAGTTGATGTGCAAAAAGATACAGGAAATGGCATTTTTTTCTATGGTTTGCTTTTTTATTCTGTAGCAAAGATTTGCATTAGGTCAAATAATATTTCTATGCAGTTATGCATTGAATAATGGTTTGATATTTCCTATCATGAAATATTTATTCGCCATGCATCCTGTCCTTTGAATCTCATGTCAAAGAGTAATGTGGATTCGGAGGAAGGTTTATTGATTCATGCTGGTATAACTTTATGTCACCGATGGTTTATGTGACACATAGAATTCTATTCTTGTTTTCTCTAGCTGCAACTTCGGCGTTTAGCGTGGCTTGGTTATGCTATGTTTTGTTACAAGCTTGACCTTATTGAATTCGTTTAGGCTTTAAAATAAGAAAGTAAAAAAAAAATATGACTTTGCGGGACGATAATGCTTTTAGACTCTATACACCTTACGGACATGTTTATTATAACGTCTACGATCAGCATCAGATCCAGAAAACTAAACGGAGGCGTTGTAAATATAGATTTGGTATAATATAAATAAGCCCCGTGAGCGCTTTCTCTTAATCGGCTGCGGATTATAGCGCAAAAAAAAACAAATAGGGTGAGCCAAAAACAAACATAGTGACCCACACGGCAAGACGTCCACGGACGTTGAGCGGACGCCCTTCTGTGGGCCCGTATGAAAGTTTTCCGGATGTCCTTATTCGTCGCGGACGTAGACAAGACGTTGCATTGACGTCGCGTCCGGATCGGACGTATAAATTACGTTCTATGGACGCCGGGACGTAAAAGGACGTCCGGAAAACTTTCATAGGGGCCCAAAGTAGGTCGTCCTCTCAACGTCACGTCCGAATATGAGGTACTTTGGAAGACCCTTGCCGAGTGGGGAGCGCAAAAAAATAAGGAATCTCGGTCTTTTTACCTGAATATCAAAGGGAAATTCCCACAATTCCATGGTAACTGCGTTCTACGATATGCGCTTCTCCGTTGACGTCATACTCATTGACGTACGATTTGGTTCACCCAGGACGTCGATGTAGGGGGAGGGAGGGGAGCTCCAACATATTTTTTACATAGCATAGTAAAGCGCCGTGGGGGAGAGGACTACCCGCGTGCTCCTCGTCTAAAGCAACATTAAGCGCAAAAACAAATGAAAAGAGAATATCCATCGTCTCAAGGAATGTCCCTCTGACGCGCCTGCGCTCTACGATATGCGCTTCTCCGTTGACGTCATACTCGACGTGGATCGATGACGTCTGTTTGGGTTCACAGAGTACGTTGTCGATGTAGGGGGGAGACTCTAATATTTTTTATATAACGTAGAAAAGCGCCCTACGGGAGAACACTAATCGCGTGCCCCTCCTCTAAAGCAACATTTAGCGCAAAAAAAAATAAACAAAGTCATTTACCTGAATATCAAAGGGAAATTCCCACAACTCCATCGTCTCAAGGAACGTCCCTCTGACGCGCCTACGCTCAACGATATGCGCTTCTCCGTTGACGTCATACTCGACGTGGATCGACGACGTCCGTTTGGGTTCGCCCAAGACGTTGTCGATGTAGATTTCGGGATTCCAGTATTTGCGCAGGTCGATTTCGGAAGGGTTCGGCTGTCAAATGAATAATGCAATAAAAACAAAATCATTACATGTATGTGATAGGGATTACAAAATAATAAACATCTAATTAGACGTTTTTTAGATATTCTTGAAGACACATTTTGGCTCTCACCTAGTCTTTGATAACATAGCAAAAACGTTTATAGTTACTCATAAGAATTTGATTAAACAATGAAAATAGGGCGGATGCTGTCGATATTCTAGAACGTTTTTTTTTGCTTAATTGTGAGAAAGTAGCATTTGCTCAACAGAAAATTTAGTAGACGTCGAGTACAATTATGTGAGTTATATTTTACCAAAGAACCTATGCACATGGAACCTTAACATAAAAAGTGCTGATTTATAGTCTAACATTTTGTTGGGGCTTGTGATATTCCCAGACCAATCTCAGGCTTATTTGATTTAGCCAAATAGATCCGTCATAAATCTAAGCAATTGAGGGGGCATCTACGGAACTAAGGTTTTTTTTTCATAAATTTTACTCGATTTCATATGATGATAAACACTACATATATATAACTGACTACATCATGTTCCTGATGTCAAAAACAACATGTAAGTGTGAAATTGTAATTTATCTGTGCTTATGGGTTATTCAATTACAGCTAATTAATGGCAACAGAGTAAGCAAAATATAAAAATAAGGGAAAAATAAGGGAAAACATAAGTCTTGTTCATTAACGCTTTCCCACTTATAATGTGTTTTGGCTGGAAAAATAGTGCTAATACAAGCTCACCAAGAAAAAAATATATATAATTGACTAAACAACTACTTCGATAGAGTGTATACTACGTAATCGTATTAGTATTGTCATGCTTATAAATAAATGCTTGGCCACAATGAAAGCAAAATTGTAAGTGTTTTTTTAAAATATATTTTGCAATGATGTTTTGTTGCTCCAATTTACATAATTCAAATGAATAGCATATTCAGGACAATAATCCATTACAACCTAAAGGTTAGCCCTGACATTGATCACAGAATTCAAAACATGAAGTTTTATTGTTAAATATTGCAAGCAATATGTTATGGTATTCCATGAATAACTTTGTATTTCTGTAGTTGCCAAAACTTGAAGCCATTTTTGGAGTAGTAGGTCTAAGTAAGTTATCGGGACATTATCGTATGTGGCATGAATCGTTTGATGAAGGCAAGGTTTAGTGTGATTTCGTTGTACACCTGGGTTTTAATCATTTTGAATATACATTGTAATTATTTTTCTACGAAAAGCTCCAATGCGCTTCAATGAGTTTCTCATAAATAATATATCAAAAATACTTATTGTTTTGAAAATGAAGCTCAATAAAGCGCTCCTCTGACGAAGCCCTCGTTCTGCGACTGGCTTTGATACTATTCATATACATGTATATAGAGCCAAAATTTAATGACAATATATTTTCATGAATAAGTTTACCAGTCGATCATCGACGTCTAACTGCATCCTATCAGATAGGATAAGCTGAACACAAAATTTGACAATGATCAAGATGTATGCAAAAAGCCACAAAATAACATTGACATTTAGACAAAATGCCTCACCAAAGTGAAAAGGTTACACAACTGGCGGTATTTTACGGCCACTAATTGTAAACATGTAGACGTATTATTGGTGTATTATAACCTAGATGAGTATACCTTTATCCAGCAAAAGAAAAGCTAACTGTACAATATAAATAGCAAGCGATGATGCTATAGATAACGAATAATATGCACAATATTTTACATTGACGCTGTATATGAGCTTAATCAGTCACCTTTTCATGAAGGGAATACAGGGGTTTCTCGTTTATTTGAATGTGCTAACAATAAAAAGAGAGAAAAAACGCGATTTAGTAACATTAACATCAGATATCGTTGCGGCGCCTTTCTGAGCACTTTATTATATGTAAGATTATATCGTATTTCCATTTGACTTTAAATTCTAGAATTGTCTTACTTTATAAATCTAGAATTTCATATTCTTGGGAGCTGACCCAAGTTAAATAACTTATTAAAATGATTACCTCCGAACCTACTCTTAAAATTTTATGTAGAATGTTAACACTTTTTAGCTACTTACAGATGTTGTGATAACTATTGTGCAAAACAAGCTTTTACGTTTTTGCGGGAGGAAGAAAAAACATATGTGAATAGGAGGTTTATTTCGATATACTTTCTTTTCTCGATTTCATATTCCATTTCTAATGTTTTCATTGAACTTAAAAAAACGCAATTCTTACTGGTTTTTCTCCGGGCACCATGTCTAGTTCCGGAACGCGCCATTGCGATCGCAGCAGAACGTCGGCTTCGAAACATTCTTTCAACGTGTTGATCTCCCCGACCTTCAGAAAGGTCACATGCACTACTACTTTGCGCTGGAAACAAAAATGAAAATAAGGGTAAAATCTGTATATTAGAACTTATGTGAGAATTTTGGCTGTGTATTTCAATCATTCAACATATAAAACGTTGAACTGCATGTAAAATTAAAATAACGTTATATCGGCTCTTAAGAGCCGCTGTATGGTCACCGAGTCAACCCTTTGCGCCTGTAAAACATATGTGAAAAATAAAATGTGATATGAACAATATCAGCACCATTCAAAATCACTTCAAAATAAAATGTAATGTAGTACAAATATGTATATTTTTTGTTGTAAATATCTGTAAGATGGGCATTTTTGCATATATATTTACTGAAGTTAACGCAGTAACGAATTACATTTTATTTATAACTCAATATGAACCTTTCAATTTTGAACATAGATCTACACAAGATAAAATAAAGTTTTGATTGTGATTTTATACTAAACATAATGACAAATCCAGACGTGATTTCAAATACGGTCTTCTTTAAGCAATCATTCATGTTCAACTCCAATTTGTAACAAACTGTTTATAACAGTTTTGTTAGAACGACTTAAAATCATCTAGTAAATATTAATGGAGGGATCTGTTTTCAACAAAAGGTATAGGAAAAAAACATGCCATGAGTCAGCCTCGTTTTCCAACCAATTTTCTATTGAAACGAAAAACTTCATCGCCATTAAACAAAGATGCAACCACACTTTTTTTTAGCTGGCTGATTAAATACGACCCCTTCCCCCTTGCCCAACCCCATCCACCCTAATCCCTACTCTCGTTTCAGGAGGCAGCAAGAGTCATGTTGTATTGACTCTATTCACATTGGCGAGCAAACTGGTGACTCGTCTTTGAGCAAATATAAGCCACTTGGAAAGTCAAAAACGTGTCGCGACACAAAACGGACGTTGTAATTTCGTTCTATAGGAACGTTTCCAGACGGGTTTTACGTCAGACGTCGAGAGAACGTTCTTTTGAGGTCCGACACCGTTGCGATCTTTCTTTAATGTTGTCGCTGCATCTGCGTCGAATGTGGTCATCAACAGAACGTTCAAAAGGAACAAATGACAACGTCATTTCAACGTTGCGAGACTTCTCTTTCTAATGGGTATCAACAAGACCCCTCTCAACCTGACACGGCACGCAACGTCGCCAAGGAAAAGCCGGGTGGCGTCGCATAAATAAGATTGCATTATGATTTGTTGTGTGCTTATTTGTTTTTCATGAAATAACCAAAATAATAATGGAGTGTGGTCGTTCGCGTTTTGCCTAAGATAGGTTGGTTTTTGACAAAGAATTAGGGGCTCCGCGTTTTGATGTCCTCAATATTTTTCATTTGCAATACAATCTTAAACATATGTCACATATGATCTTGAATCATGAACTTTAGTTAACCACAGACGAACAAGTAGGAAAAATGCCTGTTATCGGATAAACTATTTTTATAACGTGAAAAACGTCTTTTATTTCTGATCACAGTCAAAATGATGTCATAAATCCTTCTTAGTTTTTTAGCTGTTATAAATCAGAAACGTCTTGCCGTTGCCATGGTGTTAGGTAATGCCCTGGCAACCTGACTTTGTTAATTAGAATTGAGCTGAGTGTGAGAAGCTCAGAGACAAGGACTCGTAATCAATTATGTATTAAGTCGCATCTTGCAGCACCGAAATTATTAAGCCAAAGTTTCTGCGCAAAACCTCTGGTGCAGGCTGCAGGAAAAGATTCGCCACACTTGATCTTCTATCTCAATTTTCCTAAGCACATGTAATTCGAAAAGACTCCTTTACGTCATTGTTCAAAATAAAATACTCAAATTACGTCGTTTAAAAAACAATGTATTCCAATTCACAATAAGATAAAAACTTAAATTCCAATTAAGATGCATTTATTTCATTTATCGAAATTGTCTTTTGAATGCTTTATTCATTTTTTTAAAATGGCAAGTTTAGATATCTATATAATTATGAAATCTGTTTAAATGTATATGATAACAATATTAATCATTAACCGGAAGAGGTAAATCGTGGCATATTTAAATTGGATAAACGTAATTGCATTGAACGGTATAGAATCTGTATGGTTAAATCAACATAGGTGTAGGGGATGTTTTGTAGGCGTACATTAGCAGGCGCAGATCCAGATATGAATCATTTCGCCAGTATATAATATATGAGCCGAACGAGGATGGGTACCATATATTTGCGGGTATGATATGTTAAGGTCAACATAATCCAAATCAGCATATTATGTGGTCAGTCACTGTTATGTTATGCGGGGGTTCAAGGGATGAATAAGACCAACATTTTATTTTTAAACTCGGTCATATTTGTTGAGTGCATGAAGCATCATACATACGGGCACCGTCATGGCGTCCGTACCAAATGTAACACCGGTCGTCTAAAATAAAGATAACTATAATGACCCGATAATAAATAAAACTTATTAAGGAACTAATGATTTTGATATGTAAAAGCAAGGAAAATCGAATAATATTAAGTTGGTTTAACATATAAATCAAGTAATATACTTAAATTTGATATTGACATAGGTTCAGCTTTCTTAAAGCATTCGCAACCCGAACTCTTATCAATCGACATTCTTAACATCAAAATAAGGTAAAAAAAATGCGTAAAAATATATTTCTTTTTTTTAAATTTTGCAAAATTCCTTAACAAAATAATATAAAATGTCTATATCTTAAACTGAAGAACCTGGTAAAATTGTCTTTTACTATTATGTAAATTGCCGTATGGAATTAGATAAACAAGAATATTTGTTTGGATCAGTGCAACAAAGTATCAATAATAATCTATCAACAAACTTTTACGCCAATACTATGATTCAAGAACATTTTTCAGCATCAAAGAGGTATGCGATCTTTACCAATAACTCAAACCTGTTCAACCAAAATACGCGAATATGTATAGACCTGTTGGTATCGGCACATCAAAATTTGTCGGATGAGATAGACAAAAAGTCTGATAGAGAGGAGAGATAAGAGAGAAATAGAGTGACGTGATATATATCAAATAAAGGTCAAGGTGTATATTCCATTCGTGATTCACAACGCTTACGTCAGGAATAGGTTATGTATGTATGCGTTGATATTTCTTATTATACGCCCAATACCGCATGCACTATATTTAGCACGAGGTTCAGACTGGCGTTTTGTAACGTAGTAATGAGTGATTAAAGAACAGCATTAATGTGAACTTTTGAAAGTGGATGCAAATGCAAATGCAAGTGAAGCATCGAAATCGATTAGCTTGCGCATAGCACTGTACCGATCAAATTTAAATTTAACATAACTTAAAATATCCGTCACCACACCCCCTCTTATCCTGAACATACATTTACATTGACAGTACATTGGCAGGACGTCGTCCAAACGACGTATGCATTTAGACGCAAGGAAATATGAAACACGTTATTGCATCGTCCCGAAACAGTATTTTCATTCAACGAAAACTGTAATAACACAAACTTAATTCTTACCTTGTCAGCCATGTTTAGAAATCACAAATGCATTCTTCAAATATTATCAGCTTGCCATAGAGTGAGCTGTAGACAAATGAATTAAAATATTCTTGATAAATCTTACACGGTAAGATTATTTTACAACTGATATATACATAATTATTAATTCGACTGTGCTTAAACGGTCTGTTTCAGAGAGTGTCAACTTTATTTATGCCCAACTACTACTTTTATATGAATTCAAAAAAGAAAAAAGAAAGTAATAACATCAATTGCAAATATAGTAACTGATGTTATGTATAGCAGTCTAAACTACATTCCCATCGTAAGACTCTCTTATAATTACAGTGAATTATTGTAATATTCAAATATTTCTTATATCCAATAATACTTTAGTCACATCCTCAGATGATTTCATGTGAGAGCAGAATCAAAACTGTGTCTTTGCTTCCATTTATGAATCGTAAATATCTATATATATTGAATATTTATCAGGTACAGTCAATTTCGCTCATTTACAGATTTATCATTTACATTGTAAACAGAAATATCAGTGATAATACATATGATCCGATAAATATATGAATTCATTGTCATGCAAACAATTTTGTATATATATACGGAATATTGCAGTTAATATAAAAATATATTATTGTTCGTCAAAGGAATAGGTATATATTTAGTTAATTATTATATAGATGGTATTCTGCTTCAGACATTTTTTCCCACTACTTTAGTAGGTATATCGCTTTCTTCAGATGGGACCATCAGGCGCGGATCCAGAAAATATTGAACCTTGGGGCGCAACTGTATACATTATCAGGCTGAACAGGGGGCGCAATTTTTTTTGTCTTGCATATAAGGGCGAACAGGGGGGCGTGCGCCGGGTGATTTATATGGTAAATCCGCGCCTGACCATGATGTATTTAAACATTTAACTTTGACACTTGCCAATAAAACACCCAACATAAACCTAGCTATTTTCAATATGATGAATCTTTTACATGACATAATCAGTTCATGCTCACCATATTCATTTGTCCCCTAATGACAACACACAGATATCAGACCCGAGGGATCCATTCAGCTTTAAGAGGAAGTGCAAAACAAGCAATTTAGCATCTGAATAATGCCAATATTCTGGACATGAGAAAGTAGATATTTGTAACTAGAAAAATATAATTAGTTACCCGGGAGTGGCAAGGGTTAGTTTATTTTGTGTTAATCATTGTAGAATGATAGGATTTTAACTGCAGCAAGGTAATCATATAACAAGCTTTTAAAAGTTCTCATTAGGTATCATTTCGCAGTTGGGGATCCGGAAATATCTGAACCGGGGAATTTATATGAATTTATAATCCGGAGTTCGCCAGTATATTTCTTCATATAGATATGAAACGAATATAGGATGGATGTCTTACAATATATTTCCTACTACAAACCCGCCTCTGATTCAACTTTTTCAACAAAATGCTGTTGAGACGTCGATGTGAAATGAATTAGCTTTTGGTATGCGAGGTTTTTGTTTTGGAGGAAGGGTAGGGGGGTCGGGAGGGGCTTGGAGTTATCCCGCCAACTGAATATCTATATACAGGGACTGCTTTAGGGTACCAATATGCATATTTACTACAATTTATCCAAATAGTATACGGCGTTGTCGCAGATGTATCCAACTGGAGATGTCGAGATGGCAGGGTGTAAAAATTCAGTTTTTATACTAGGCATTTTCAAATCACATTTTTCATGTGCCAAACTTTGTAAAAAGGCATTATAACTATATTTTTTATTGGTTGAGCAAAGTCGTTTATCAGAACATACTTAATGGAAGGGAAGGATGGGTAACCTGAATATCGTTCTGTTTGTTTCGTATACTTCGGTTCCAAAATGCGATAGATTCCGTCGATCGACTTAAATATGGTGTTGTCGCAAATATATAGATATGAAGTGACTGTTTCCATATGCAATACAATTTATCCACATAGTATACGGTGTTGTCACAGATATATCCAACTCCACCACAACTGTCCACCGAGACTACTCATAAATACTGAGTAGGGGGAGATAATTTGGAGAACATTCTTGTGCGAGTAACGAGGTTATTGTATATTGTACAAACAGGTTGCATTGAGTTTATCCAAGTGGCTTGGTTGGGTGAAATAGGTCATGCAAACCATGCAGGAATGAGTTTGCTTATTTGCAGATATTTGCAGTGTCTATAGCCTGATAATTGAGTGGTAATTTTGGGTTCAGCTGTAGAAATGCACCAATAAATGATACAGGTTCGATATTTAATTGAATTGATTCATGAACACATCCTGCTAAATGAGCAAATTGTATTAAGCATATAAATGTCTATATATTTTTGTGAATATGAGAAATGTCATAAGCTAGCACCGGATCGTATAATTAAGAAAAGTGCAACCTTTCGACGTTGCATTATATCACTAAGTTATGCATATATACTCTAGTTCGTTAATTGGCTAAAATAGAAGTTTTGTGGACATAAATGCACGTCGTCACGTCAAATTGGCGAAAGTCTTATGTCAAAAGGCATTTCTATAGCAGATAATTTTACATTTGATGCAACCATTCCTCGAAAAGGACACCACCACCCCGCTAAGTATAAAGTTGTTCGATTCGGGCACATTTTTAGAAACCAAAGCACCCCTAACTGCAGTTAAAGGGAAATATTTGAAGGATTCCGTTTATTAAGGAGCTAATTTCAATGTGTTTTGCACAACGATTATGTATACGTCAAATGCCTTTATTATACTCAATATCATATACCAAAATGAATGTTTAACTCAACAAAATCATGTTTTTTTTGCAGGATAGAAATTAAAAAATCGATTTTTGATATTAGAAAATTGATATTATGATCGGTTCCATTTTGCTTAAACCAGCTAAAATACAGTAAAAAAAACTGCATACATGGAGCCCTTCATTTTAGTGACACAAGTTCTCCGCAAATTCCATTAAATTATATGCATTGAGAACAAATCCGACATTAGGAAAACACATAAAATAGCATTGCTATCAGCTCAGTTTTTCCCCAATGGTGGAATATAGTGTCCCCAATAATTACATTATTTGAAGCAGAGAAACATTACTCAGTAAAACATAGGGTTTGTGATGCATATTAAGCAAATATGCTCGCCATTCAGGAATTTGTATATAAAGTATGTTTGCATGGTAACATGGTTATCTGATGTCATCTTCTCTTATTTTGCGCTATGTAATTATAATGAATAAAACGGTATTCGTTCTCGAGTTCCGGTTTGAAATTCAAATATTTAGAACAGTTTATATGTTATATATTATATGCATAAGGGATTGAATTCTGGATTCCAATATGTTTCTCATATACATCTTTGTATTATCACTAATTACTACAATATATTACTAGTAGAGCTTTAAAGCCAAACTATTTGAGTGTTTCAACATCAATTTATTAATTGAAACATCTTAGTTCCGTTGCATTAACGTCCGTTTGTGCAAGAAAAATACAAACTTTTGACACAACAATTAGACAAGAAAGAAAGTGAGAGAAAAAGGATTTTTACTGATATGATAACTATGTTATCGTTACAAAGATACAATCCCCAACGAATTTCCCAACTTATTCTTTTCTCGCAAATCCTGTTAATATATCGCAGATATAGACACAGATATATATCTTCTCGCCACAACAAAAACTCACTTGGCTAACTCATCTTAGGTGTAGTAATCCTTGAATAAATAACGAGATCGTCTCGAAATGATGCTATCACCATGATCCCGAATATCTTAATTTTGGTAAACGTTTTGGTGTGGAACGCCACATTCTATTACTTATAAGTCGTATGATGACAATTTAGTTTAGTCGAAAATAATAAATTATGTATTGACATTTCAATTTTGTTTCGGTGCATTGATAGCAAGGCTGGCTGAGCAGTTTTCGACAATTAGGTGAGCGCTTGTGAAGCGCTGTAGGCCCAAATGGTAGAAGTTTATGCAACAGTTGATTTATCAAATAAATGCCGAATTTCTCTGCATCGTTTATGTTTTTATAGTTAGGAAATCCATTTTGTGAAAGAGCGTTAAGTTTAAGGATTTCCATACCAAAATGTCTAGCACATCCCGTGAGGGTTGACGGGAATAAACTATTTGGGCTAAAGATCATTTTTGGAAAGCCTCATCTGGTGTGCCATGCATGATTTGTCAATTCTCTTTCACGTAATGCAATATGTCTTGTGAGATCAGGTGTTTCATAAAGCGAACAATGGATAATTACACTAATATCAAATGTATTTGTACGAAACAATAGTGATTGTATATATCTAGTTTTTCATGGTGCGCCTTAAGGCGTGTTCACGCAAAACTACCCTAAATTTTTGCATGAAAACAGGTGATAAATTGCTATATTTTAATACAAATGTGGATTTCGAAAATATCGGGTTTCGTGTTTTTTTTCGAGCTTTTTCGTTTGCGTGAACACGGCCTAAGGACGAACATGGCAACAATTAACTTGTCATTCCCATCACCAGTTGCGATCTTCACTATTTCTATTAGTTTGTGAAATTGCGAGGAGCGACAAGATCATCGATTTCATAATCAATGAAAAACAGTGAAAGTTTCGTCAGGCGATATAAATCGCTTCTTAACTGCAGCCACAGCCTAAGCTTTCAAAGCAAATTTCCCACAAATCAATTGTTATTCTTACTTTTCGCAGTTATATTATATGTGTTAATTTAGTTCTGCGCTTTTTTGGAATCTATAAAATAAACACCAAAACCACATCGTTATTTATTA
>LQRL01077362.1:18512-33667 GCA_001703475.1 Hydroides elegans | reverse complement strand
TGCTTATATAAGCATATTTGCAATGTAAGTTAAATTATATATTTGTTTCGCTGGCCTCGTTTTTCCAACTGGTCTCGTCAGTCCTAGAGATGAAAGAAGTAAGTGATGATGCAAGATGTTACTCTGTTTTTCTTTCATCACATGATCTTGTTATTCGCAAAATAGTTCGTTATTTCCAAAGTAAATTATAGTAAAACTGACCATCCTTCATCCACGAATTGTTGAAGTTCACGGGGGATCCAAGGTCACTGACCTTCTAGTTTGTTTTATTTTTTATTGTTCTTTTATTGTTACTTATTGTTACTTATTATACAATATATACATAATTGTAAATGTATTGAGTTGAAGTTTAAATAAAATATTTGAATTTGATTTAAAAACGTTTCCAGGCGCGTGCGGGAACTGGAGGAACAGACTCGAGGTCTGCAAGCCCAGCTCAGTGGCAAGCGGAATACCTCCCCGGTAAGGCGCATCATAAACTTACATGTATTACCTTATAAGATATGTTATTTTCCTTTATGATTAATGTAAGATTCCAACTTGTTGAGCATCTGGATGTGTTGATATAGAAAGGATAAAATAGTTGATTTTTGCCCTAATTTTGATATTTCATAATATTGATGGAATGCATAGGACACATGAAAAAAAAATCGTGTAAAGGCAATGTATTTTGTGTTCACCGTTAAAATTTAGTTACGCAAATTGTAAAACAACAACACCTAAATTGAATATTTAACGTTACCTGGGGGTATGTTGTCTTTCTTTACTTTTGTGTGGAACGCAAATAATGCATGAGTACATAATGACACTCGTATTCATATAGGCCTTCAAATGTGGTGATGTGTGTTCGAGCCCCTCAACATCCTCTTTTACAACACAACCCATTGAGCTTTAACTCGAAAACACGAAAACAAATATAAATAAAAAAGAGACAAAAATGAAATATATCAATATATCAAACCTAATTCTTTAGATTCCGACCATGAGACTGAGAGCAGCAAGTGGAGAGCCCCTTGGCAGTTTCCAGCAGGTGGCCCAACTCATTTGATATTGTGTTTTATCTTATCGTTCTTTTTCGCGCCCTTTTAACATGGCTTTGGTTGTTCTGTTTGGCTACTACTATATTTATTTGCCCTATGATAAATGGACCAGGACATATACACGAGAAAAGTGCCGTTTAAAGACAGCAGACCATATGAACGGATTGAGTCCCATGATAAATATGATGAGTTTTTTACACATCTTAAACGTTATAACATACTTATCTCGTTGATATTACTTGAAAAAATATTTGGACATTCGGAATATTTTGCTGTATAATTCAGACATTGTTTCAATAGATTTTACCCCGACCAACTCTGAATAATAATGAAGAAACTGTTTCGAGTGGTTTTGAATGTGAAAAATTCAAAACGCATATGAAAAATTTCATATTCAATCTATCCAGACTCATTTCTCATGCGTTGTTTGATGCACCTGTTTTAATTGCTAGCACTTGTTCACTAACATTTAACGCTATTTTGCTTGAACAGAAATTAGACACTGAAATAGCTGAGATGAAGCGAGAAAAGAAAGTGAGTTACAAATAAAAGTGCCGTTAGGTTCTTAAAACATGCGTGCCTAGTTTTCGAAAGATTAATTTTTATCGCAAATAGTGATTGCCTCTAACTTGTTTTATTAAGAAACGCGGATTAGTTTATTCGGTATTAGAAAAAAGAATAGGAAATAATATTTAAAAGGTAGACCTAAAATTATTTAGATTTCTTCCTGCTTCCATTGTGATCATTTGTGACCAAAAGAAATTATCTCGCTATATGACTTAGTGATGAAATGAATCATATTGACTTCAAATTTCAAAATGCACATCCACATATCAAATCTATTTCATATTTTCGCCTCAGGAGTTAGTAGAACGCGCCGCCGGTCTAGAACGCAACCTCCAGCTGCAACAAGAAAACGCCCTTAAACGCGACAAAGCCATCCAGGGTCTCACCAGCGCCCTGCTGCAACGCGACGAATCCGTCCAGGCACGCGAGGCCACCATCCAATCACTACACGATGACCTTGAATCACGTGACCACGCCATCCAGGGGCTGCGCGGCGATATCCAGGCACGCGATGGGACGATCCAGGGGCTGCGGGCGGAGCTCATTGATTTGCAGCAGCAGTTGTGTGATAAGCAAGGACAGGTGCAGGTGGCCCAGCGACAGGCGAGGGAGGCGACGGATGGGCCGAAGGAGGAAGAGATGAGGCGATTGGAGGAGGCGTTGAGGCGGGCTCAACAAGAGGCTCAGGTAAGTGCAGATTAGATGGGATTATTATGGGGTAAATTCGTTGAACAGGGTGGTTGATTGAGACAAAGATTAGATTCAATAATCTGTTCATTGATTATTAACTACATGGAAGTGACCCATGTGGCAGATAA
Source organism: Hydroides elegans (assembly GCA_001703475.1). NCBI lineage: Eukaryota > Metazoa > Annelida > Polychaeta > Sabellida > Serpulidae > Hydroides > Hydroides elegans. The sequence continues at coordinate 31,242 of LQRL01077362.1, read as the reverse complement.
GTTGATGTCGCATAGACTCATTCAAATGCCTCTCTGGTAGCAATGATAGAAGAAGAATGATAGAAGGCTATGTATATTTTGTTTTCTCAACATTTCCCCGAACATAAATAAAGAATACCCTATTAAAGCATCTTCGCATATTGATGATATCAGGAGCTGCGTGCGCAGACTGCATCACGCGAATCGGAAGTGACGTCACTGCGTCGACAGCTGGAACAGAGCGAGCAGCAGCGCGAGAGCCGCGAGGGCGCCATGCAACAGCTGCTAGAAGACATTCAGCTGCAGCTGGATAGCAAAGACGGGCAGCTGGGACAGATGCACAAGCAGCTGCAGGAGTACCGGGATCTGCTCGACACGCAACAGGTACAATATAAGCAATTTTGTCAATCAATTGTCAATATAATTGATATTAAAATTCCAATATAACTATAAGAGATGTGTTGGTCTTAAGAAATACATACGTGATGTGACTCCTTTACCATATTTCACAAGTGTTTCCCAAGTATGTTTCGTCGTGAGCCTCTCCTTACCTTTGAAAACGCGTTCTGCTGCCACTCTAAATTGGTATGTATTACGTTATAATCGCATTTGCCTTTTCTCACATTTTCTTTTCAAAATGTTTTTTTCAGCCCTTAGTAGAGAAGTTGAGCGCCGAAGTGGAGAGCTTACAAGATGAAGAAGCACGCATGCACGAAGAGATGGCAAGTTGGCGAGCACAGTTGCATGCAAAGGACCGCGCTTTGCAGGTCAGTTGTTTTGGCGTGTCGTTACTTCATAACATAAAGGATTACATTTTCCTCGTGAAATATTGGTATAAGTAAATTTTGCTTATCTTAGATAATCTGAGAGCCACTTTAACCTTTGATTTTGTGTCTTTCGATTCCACGTATTCATTTATTGTCTGCATTATTATTAAGGCCTATATTTAGAATCTCAAGGTGTTGTTTTGAAATAAACTCGAAATTATGAAGTGAAACCAGTCAATCAAAATCGGTGCAGATATATGAAATAAGTTTATTTTCATCAATATAATGTGTATCGATTGCAATATTCATGCACAAAATATACTTACGTCAATGTTTTTGCATACAGGATGTGCTAACGGCTCAGGTTGGTGTGGAAGACGCGAGAGAACGCGAAGCGAGAGACGTCCAGCTACAACTGCGAGAGACTCAAGCACAGCTGCAGGTATGTAAATGGGTCTAATTCGAGATCATTAGCGTCAGGCCTTTGGCTGGGTTTTTCGTAGGGTTTCATGACGCCATTTGGATAACAAGGCTTTACGAATACTATTTTAAGCAGATTCGTGTTGCAGCGCCTATGAGAGACCTGTCCACAGTGGCGGTGTGATAATTTTTGAACGTCACGTTAAGAGTATTTTGGAGTGGTTTTATTGAAAGGAAGGTGAAGGTTTCTTTTGTAATAGGTCAATTTAAGGACAAACTCTTATGAAATAAACTTATGAATTTACTCATTTTCAACTTCCATGGCGTGTATCATTGTTTGTCCAATCACATATTTACAAAATGATCATTTGTACATTAAAATTAAAAGTTTTATAAATTTAATTTAAACAGGAGACATGATCGTTTTTTCCGAATTAAACCATTCCAATGCATTATTTTAGTGTTAATACTTCAAATGTATTTTTTCTCCGAACGAACGCACGAACAGACTCATGGACTTGCTGGGTGAATATGCAACAACAACGTATTGTGGTTTGATCAGATTTATTCTGACATATATTTTTATGAACAAATAACAAAACAATGATAAGGCTTAGAGCATTTCAGTAACACTGCGATAAAAATATGCATATTCAAGGTGGGGAAACCAGGCATTACAAAATATAACAAAACCGAATATACAACTAATCTGCAAATAAACTTGATGTTTGGTGGAGGGGTGGGAGGTGGATTTTAAATTTATTTACAACGAGAGTATAATTCAGCTTACCCCTGACATTATTGCATGCTTGCTTAAAATTCTTTTGTATTTAACAGTGCAAAATATCAGATATTGCACTGTTTTGAATGACTGGTTGAATACTATTGACACCATAGAGTAATGGGATTAAAATGCTTAATGCGATTATAAAATGCCAACTTAAATCACAAAATCGCCTCTTTTTTCTGACGTTGACATTAGGGTCTGGCCACATTAGAAGTAATCCCAGCTTTTTTAAAAATCAAAACAAACCATGTCTCTCCAATTTAATCTTTATTGAAAACCCAAAAACACACGTTGTGTTTTTAAAGCTAGTTCCCATAAAGAATACATTGAAAAACGGTCAGCGACAAAATGCAAGCTAAAACAGCAAGTTCTAACTTCCAATACGGCCAGGAACCTAAAAGTGTAAATTTTGAACGTTTCTTAGTTATGATTTAATTACTACACTATCAATTGCTTTCTAATATGTTATCCGTAATGTGATGCTGCTAGTTTTATTATTTAAAACCATATCTATGGTTATATTTATCCGTAATTTCTTTTTTTTTTTTTAAATATTGGATATCGTTTTCATAATATGTTTGTCTTTGTAAATACACGGCATTTAATAATATACTACATATAGAAACTATGTTCTTTAAATGATATGAATTATAAATAGATGTGTTCACTGTTAAAGCAGCTGGTAAAATGACCGAAATTCTACCCATTTATTTATTTGAGTAAGATTATAATAATTCAATTACAATCCTTTCGACAATAGAATTGGAATTACAGACCGTCGCTAATTAGGGGAATTTAAAGCAATCCTACAATAAGTAGGATATTTAATTTCACTCATTAGTACTCGACATTTACACTCTCGACTCCGTCTCGAGTGCTAAATATCTCATACTGCATTCGTGAAATTAAATATCCAATACATATCCAACATTGAACTGAAAGATAGAATCTATCAACATGGTTTTTAAACTGTGACATAATTCATTTCGATACTCGACTAATTAATGTTCAAACTCTTGGCACGATATAGTATTTGTTTTCAAACAAAAGAATTGATTTGAATATACAACTCATTAGAAGACGTCAACATTGGCATGACTATTAATAATATCAACGTGCGATCATTCTCCGAAAAAATCATTTGCTTCGCAAAGTGTCATTTGTCTGACTTCTGACTTCATATTTTTACCATTAGCATAATATATCTCAAAGCGATAAAGCTGCTGTTTTTGCAAAAGCTTATTCAATGGTATTATACATTTATTATGCAATAGTAAGAGCAATATACATATCCATGTTAGGAAGGTGTTTGGATAATATCGAAGCCTCATAATTAATACCAGCTTATCATATTTACGCCGCCCATAAAAACGCATACAAGTTGGTCAGCGTGTTTATTAGACAAACAAGAGGCTATACACCAATAAATGGTATAATGGATTTGTCATTGTGTGGACCTCATTGATATAAGTAAGCGAGTTATAGTGTCAATTCTCAAGTGAAGTCCGATCAACGGATCAAAAAGATGACTGATAAGGGTGCACTGTTTGAAAATTTGAGGCACTTCCAGGTTTTATTTGCACTCCCGTGTGTGTACCCACACTTCATTTTCCTCCCTCTACTTATGTAACCGCAATCACTTTGCCATTCCAGCTCATGCATTTCATTTTCATATATTATTGAAATAATTTAAGAGTTAAAGAAAAGGAAATATTCAGGGTCACTCAGGGTATGGCCTTGATATTGTCAACTTTTAAGGCAGTGGTTATAAGACGGTGGCGCCTAAATCTACATTTTAAATAAAAGCTAAGTTTAAGACTAAACTGCACGGGGAAACGATATTAGATTATTGAATCGCAGGTTTAGAATTATTTGAAGTGTTTTCGAATTGTTAGTATCCGCGGTCATTCCACGGACAGAACTATTTGCAATAGGATTAGAGCAATTTGCGTTATGTGATTGAATTCAGACCATAGTACAAACGATAGTGAAGCCTGCTCCAGGAGTTTTCGTGTTTCAGTAGGCTTGTAAATTTTTAGCACGTGAACAAATGGATAAAACGGATATTTTTTTTCAATGTGTTGTAAAAAACTTATTGGATATATCCGAAATACTTCTGAATTTACTTTACAAAATCATTTAATCACGCATATTTGATAAACAACGGCCAGACACACCATCAGATTAAATCCACAAACACACTAACATACGCAAGCGCGGGTTGTCTTGAGGATAAATTCCAGTCCGCGATAACCCCATCATGCCAAGTGCATCATCTGCATCCCCATTCGACCCTTATTTCGCAAGCTGTGAGCCGCTGGACGATGCAGGCGACCTGCTCACTAACAAACTCTACTCTTACATCCTACAGACGCTGCGACAGGAAACACAGGACAAGCAGCGATCACTAAGGGACCGGGATGAGAGCGTGCAACGGTTGACAAGACAGCTCGCGGTGAGTAGTTATATGAAGTGCGATGAATTTATCGAGAGGGTGGCTTGCAATATGTTCAATTATTTGCGCATGTTCACTTAGTTAGATAGAGAGAACAACTGTTTGGTATTATATAATATTATATACATGTTATCGCAGTTAAACATGATTTATAACGATTATGAAAATTGTATTTTGTATCCCGAAATTAAATCACTAAACTGCATGTCCATGATATATAACATGCCAATTTTAAAGATAAAAAAAAAACTTCATGTTGTTGTGACCATACAGGATGCGGAAAGGCGCGTGGCCGAGGAACGAGAGGAAAGGTCACGTGATGCGTTGCGTGCCCGGGATCAGGCTACATCGCCTTTGCGTCATGCAGGTACGATACAGTTGAAAACAAAGAAGGGTTTCGGGGTGTTGAAGGTCAACTTATGTAAAAGCAGACACGCAAAGTTTGCTTTTAACATGCTCAATTATTATGGTTGACTCACTCAACAATTCTAAAATGTAGAAGTACCTACCGCAGGGTCGAAAAGAGTACATTGTGTATCAAATTGACTTAAGTTTTGACGAAGATAAATTTGTGTGTGTTGACTATAACCCGCTTTGACTTTCGTTCATTACTTCAGCCTTTAATCCGTTTTGGAGCTTGATTTTATTTTATGGATCCATGCCTACTCTTCGTGGGAGAGGCCCAGGGGAATCTGCCATTTGTTAATACGATCAAACGGTACATTATAAACTTGGCTCGTTTTAAAGAGTTTTTAAATATAGTTTTATAGTTACTTTATCCTGCTTTTAAAGTAAATGGGTTGAAACCAAAAAACACGGTAAGTTAGATAACTGTTTCATTGATGGTCATTGAAACGCAAGGAAAGCACCGCTTGACAATAGATTAGACTAGTCACGCGAACAGAATCTAGCCTTGAGCGGGCACTAAGGGCGGGAAAAGAAAGCAAGATTGATTTTTAGGACTGTAAATGCCAATACCAACAACGATTACAAAAGTAGAAAGCAGATACAACACTTACTTAATGGTTCTAATGTAGAGAGAAGAGAAGTTAACATACTGTTTAATTGAAGAAGCGAGTAAGCCTTTTTTCCGACAAAGCTAATGTTTGTCAGTCTTAACATTCCACAATAAAGGCAGTGTCCATAATACGCGAAGGTGAAAGGTCATCTTTCCTTCCATTTATTTGGCAATGCATAAGTCCTTTTGAAATACGTTTTTATGATTCATTTGCTTAAGTTGTTTAACATAATATTTTAACAATGTATTTCATTGGCAAGATGTTGAATACTTTTATGATCAACTCCTTTCTGTCACAACTATATGTTATTCTTCTTTCATGAACATCTTAAGAGGAAGCAACTCATAAAAAGAGATAAAACTATAAAATGTTTTTAGGTTTGGGTGAGCAAATAATAAATTGCATAATAATTGCACAACAAAGTTGGGATAGTGTAATTGATGTCACAAATGTCATCTAGCACCAAACCTGGATAGTTGGACCATTTTACGACATTTTACATTATTTTACGACAATTTCGTTTGCTTTGCCCGTTCATTATCAGCGATAAGTACATCGGTAAATTTGATACGGATCGAGCTAGTTACTATCTCATATGTGGAGGGGGGATTATTCGGGATTGTCATTCGTTGATATGTCATCAAATTATAAATACCATTTTAAATCGAATGTGAATAAATCACTTGCATTCGGGAAAAAAAACATTAAAAAAGAGAATCGTTTAAAAACCTAACATATTCGAAGATAGCTCATGTTTTCAACGAGCCAATTACACGAATTCAGGAGTGTTAAAGACACTTTTCGTGCCCAGAAAGAAGTCTCAGTTCACTCTGAAAAAAATGGCTGTGGTTAATTGTACGGATCACAGGTTATTGTCATAGTCGTCAAAAGGTTTAACCTTGTTAAAAAGCTCCAAAATGTAGAAAGTAGCAAGAAGAGTTAATGTAAACACGGATATCACAAACTCACTAAAATAGAAATTAATTTCGTGGTCTCCCCAACAAAATAGCCCGAGGACCTATTTCCCCGAACACATGTAAGAAACCCTTGTATCACGGCTATGTGAATGGGCGACCTTGCATATTACATTGTCATCGTTGGAACTTTGAAAACACGAAAATTACTTAAACCCATTTGCTCGTTTACTCACTACTAGGTGAATCAACAAGGTACAAGGATACAAGCAATTATGTTGGCTTTCTTGGATGCATTATGTGATTCGCTAATTGAATATACGAATTGTCATATGATAAAGTTTGTCATAAGCAGGACTGGGGTACAGTCCTCAGCTATCAACAATTGAATCCTTAAAATAGAATACGTTACAATAACCGAAATTGTTATCACTGATAGATTGGATAAGTAATCTATATATTATATCAAAATATATGTTAAACTGGATATACAATATTATAAAGAACTACACCGACAAACTTGTTCTTTCACATAAACGAAAAGAAAGCACATAAGAAAAAGGACAGATACGCACAGTGATACTATGCCTGTTCACGGAACACACGACTTAGCAAAAGATGATAAGAGGTCACCATCACAAAACCACCCAGTGATGCCAGGATCAGAATATAATACAACCCCCTCAATGGCCAATCCTCCGAAACTGAGGCGTTCACTTTCACTGAGTCGTATTCCGCTCAGTAAATCACTTCGTGAGCGCTATGAGCGTCAGTTGTTTGAGGAGTGGACGCGACAACGATTGGCTGGTATGTTTTTAGAATGGATGTGGCGACGTCGAAACCGGGGGATGGGGAAGGGGGTCAGCCGTTGTGAGCCCGGTTTTGTTGAGTTATGTAGAACACATCTATACAATGTTTTCAGAATAAACTTCGAATAAGTATCAAAGTTAATAATAGCAATGAATATTTCATACCGAATCGAAATAAACCAGTCCGATTCACTACACTGCAGTAACGAATGAATGATAAAATTTCTTTACATCATTTCCAGGTGGCAACACTACAATCAACGCTGATCTCCAGAAGCGCATCGACGCCCTACAAACCGCCCTCGACAAATCCCACCAACACAACTCCCAGCTGCAAGTGCAACTGTCCAACCAGCCTCACCCAGCTGCAAACCACACTGCAAACGCCAGCACCCTCTTGGGCCTCAGCTATCTACCCTCTTTTGCCGCTTTGCCGGGTCTACATAATGTAATTCCAGATGAATCTCAATTGCAAGCGATGGCGCCAGATGATCTACGCGCGATCATCGCCAATCTCAAAACTGAAATGGCCAAAGCCGAGGAGCAATCCGTTTGTGAGCCCGGTAGCCATGGCTTAGATAGCAGCGTTACTAAGGCAGCAACGGGTGTATTATCAACAGCCCATGGTGACATTAATAAAGCAGATACGGCCTCGGGTGATCATACCTCGGCGGCTGATTCCTTATCGCGATTAGAATACGAACTCGCAACTGTTCGCAAGGAACGCACCGATCTGCGGCGGCAGCTGGACACTGTGCTCTATGGACCTACCTCAGATCGCGATGTACGTATCATTCCCGTACTCAAACAGCAGCTCGCCGATGCCCAGGCACGCAACACAAATGGAAACCAGGGACGAAATCAAAACCAACTTGCCAACAATAACGCACAAGTTGGAAACGCCAACACTCTTGACAATGACACAGCGGCACTACGCTCGCGGCTTGCTTCGCTCGAGACGAGTAACTTTGTGCTCAAACAGCAGCTTGAGGAACAGCTTAAGCAAAAACAACAAAATGGCGGTAGTGGAGGTGGTGGAGACTTGGTTCGACAGATGGCGCTGGAAATCGAGCGGTTGAAAGGACAGCTACAAATTCAGCAGCAGCAACAGGCGAATGAAGCTTCGTCCAGTGATGAGAGTCAGTCGACGAATCGGCGCACGCATAATTCGGGTTAGTGTGTTAGTTTTTGTAGGGAATGGTGCTTTATATGTTTTAGTTTTAGAAATGAATAACATTTACTTTAATGAAGATACAATGTGTAACATGATAACATCATATTGTGTCCTATCAATATGTTCTGTTCCATTTATCGTACAAAATTTTACAACTGACCATTTCATAACTGATCATATGTTGATTGAAATTTAATTGCTTTTCATTGAGTATATTCTAGATCGGCATCAAATATTAAGCTTTTATTACAAAAAACAAATATGTAACTTATATGACGAACACGGCATTTTATAGGCAAAAGCATGATTCCACGGAGACAAGGACACGACCACACCACGTCAGCAGGCGCAGTGACGTCATTGCATAGTGACCAGCTGCAGCAGCAGGTGCAGCATGTCAAGCAACAGCTGAGTCAAACACAGGTAGGTCGATATGATTGGTTGTGATTTATATTGAAAGTTGATTTAGAGTTGGCACACAAGGGTGGTTAGGTGTGGGCTTGTGAGTGATGTTTTAATTTGAGGGTTTCGTTGGTATAAGGATATGAATAACCTATTTTCGTGGATAATTTATCGTGGATATTTTATCACGTTAGACAGGATTGATATTTCAAATAAAAAACCCTTTAGATTGTAATCAGGTCGTTTATATTCTATTTCTAATCAAATAAAAGTGTTAGCATTAAAACATATATCTATAATGAATTCGTTATTTTACGGCCGCACCATATTCAGGAAGTTTGGGTATCCACATTAAACTGGATGCCGGTAAGTGGCTCAGAACAATCTGATATTTGTCTAGTCAATTTTCTTCGAGCTTTGCATGTTTGTCCCTCTTTCACTGCAGGAATAATGTTGATTAAGGAAAGAAAAACATGGTTGCACAAAGCAATTATTATCGTAAATGCATCAGTCATATTAAAAATCCGTTTTATCGAGAGTAGTGACAATTTTACGATTAAAGTATTTGATTCTCAGTTGCACACACCAAGTAATCTAGGAATTCGATTAAATTGCATAATGGTCAGAGCATATGATATCAATGTTTCTTTTAATTGTATTTTCTCAATTGTTGTATTTCATAGCTTCTTTATTTGAATTTTACTTTATTTCACAACGCCGCATGTTGAACAGTGTTTTACTTTTGCTAAACCAGGGTCAATTATCAATTTCATGAGTATAATATGACATACTGTTTTCCATAAACGCATTCATAATTCCCATTACAAAAAGCAGTATGATGGATTAATTTGTGTTGTATTGAGTTGTTTTTTGCATTCCTTAAGAGTCTTTGTCTTTGTGTCAATCTTGTCAATGTGATGATCGAGGATTCTTTTATTTAGTGATAGTTCATAGGCGGGTAGATCATATCCATTTGGGTTTTAGTCGGTTAATAAATATTATCATTTCAAATCTGGCCATAAAAATGATTTTTTTATTACATCAACCACAGATGACAATTCAAAGAAAAAGAGAAAATCATAAGATTTCTGCGCTATTAAAATGTAGTTGATTATGTCATTAACCTGAACCTAACACAAACATTTTACAGTTTGTGCTTCTTATCCAGAAAACGATCGAATCCCCTTTTTACAAACAAAAGATAGAAGAAAAAAAATTGATTGATCAATTCATTAAATACCATCGACTGACATTTCAAAATGAGCTATGTTCATTGCAGGCAGAGAACTTATCACTAAGCGACAAACTCGCTAGCACCGAAGCCACAGTGCGTCTGCAGGGCGACAAAATCAAATTCTACCGCACTCAACTCTCACAACACGGCATCACCCCACGCTCCCCAAGCCCAAATGGCCGCCCTCCTAGTCCCAGTGGCCCCTCATCACCTACCGCCCGTTGCCCAACACCCATCCTCAAAGCAGCTCACATGGGCGCATCTATCTCAACCACCCAATCACAACGACCAGCCAGTCCAGTGACCAGATCGCGCAGTCCCGGACCGTCTCATACACGCGGTACGAGTCCGGCCCGTTACCATAGTGAAGTGAGTGTGAGTGTTGGCATGACACCGAAAGCGACGACGACCAATAGTGTGCGGTTTGAAGATCAAGTGGTTGCGGCTGAGGAGGAGGAGGAGGAGGAGGAGAGAGCGAATGCAGTAATGGGAGGAGAATCTCAGGGAGACAGCAGAAAGGTGTGTGCAAGTTTCATTACTTGAAGATATTATGATCAGAAATGTTTGATATAAATTCCTATAGTCATTCCATCCTGTCGTGTTTGGGGAATACTGGCAGCAGTTCTTTCGACTTTTCGTATTTGAATTCTTATAACGTATACAGCTACTTAAAATTCTTATTCTGGATCAGATTGCGGGCGACAAAACAATTACATTGTATACAAACCACTTGTTTACTAAACCACCATTTTGAAATAAACGTCTTACAATCTCATGAATATAAAAATAATGTACAATAATCATGCAAACAATCATTTATTCAGATGCCAAATGCAGCCTTTCATGACACCATCACCTTGGCAACATCCACCAAAGACACCACAAACCCCTCCTCTTCAACCATGCAACTGGTCGATTTCGGTCAAACGGGCACCATCGTCGCTCTACGCTCAGAGGTGGCCGACCTACAGCAGCGCCTCGCTAACCAGGAGCGACACAACCGCAATCTGCAGCTGCAGCTGGAAGAGGGGTCATCGCCCTCAATAAAGAATAATGGGAAAGTGCAGGAGGAGGAGTTTGGTGTTGGTGGAGATTTTGTGATGTTAGTGCCTGCGACGCCGGCTGATATGACGTCGTTCTATCGATTCAAGGTAACGTTAGACTGTTAACATTTTATTTACCGTTATGGAAATTAAAAGATGGGTCTAAAGAGTCGACCATCGAAGATCTTACTCGCTCCAAAGCTCTCAATAGAAATGATAATGAAAATCTCCAATATTCAAAAGATAAAACCAAGTGCACTATTTGAAAACCTAAAATTACGTGCTACAAGTTAAAATCAAAATAATGTTTTCAAACTCCTAAATATACAACTCAACAATTCACTCTTTCCCCATTTGTACAGGCAGCGAACGAAGCGGCGTTCGGTCGCCTCTACTCGGAAGTGGGCGCCCTTCGCGGCAAGCTGCGTCTCTTTGACGACCTCAATGCGTCCATGGCAACCGACAACCCCGACCTGGCCGCGCTCAGGCAGCGCTTTGAGGACGCTATAGAGGTGCGTTTTGGTTTTGTGGTTTTGTAGTATACCTTTTGTCTATAAGATTGTTTCGTTTGAATTGATAGTAAATATTCATTACAGTGTATTCCCACAAAAAGATTTACTATAACGGCATTTAACGACTAAATGTGAATAATTACAGAAATGCCACATTTTGTTTCATAAATTATATAATTCTACTTATTAAATTGAAAATATTGAGAAATTCCCGTCATGTCATTGCATCATCGCACTCTTTTAAAGCCTGTTACGATTCCGTTTAACCATATGTATGATCAAAATACAATGTGCTGATATAAGTTTGATAATTTGATGAAAACTTACTTAAGCATGCATTGTAGTCTACTATTTCTTTTCTATAAACTTACTCTTTCTGGATATATTAACTGCAATTCATCATATCAGTTTGATGTTGCATTACACCTTGTGAAATATGCAAAATATTTAACACTTAACACGTTGGTATTTGCATGCTTGTGTTACTTAGAAATATACTGATCAACATTGGTTATCTGTTATATCTGACCATTCAGAATGCTTTGTCCAAGACTTGAAAAAAAAAGATATTTATAATATTTTTTAAATCTTGATAATGTTTGCAACATATCTTTTTTAGTGGCACACGAACTATCTACCATTTCTTAATGTACATTTTTTTTTGTCAAAGTGGAGTTGTTTGTAATGTTTGCCGAAGCTGTACCAATTACTTTTTGTAGAGATTACGTTTGAATGACACTGATACAAGAAGTGTTGAAATTATTGAAAACAAAATCTCCAGCATTATTTAAACCATATTGGATTAGTGGTTAATCTTTATGAATTAATTGGACTTAAGTCCTCTTATTTTCTCACCCCGGATAGATATACAGACAATTTTGCGCTTATTAATGGGAAGCAACGACACCCCTAGGCGCTAATGGCGATCGAAATTTTCTATACAAGAAGCATTTATAACGATGATGAACAAAAATATCCAACTCGCAATGCTTTTGCTTATATTCATTAACGTTATGAAGAAATGCTATACATTCGTTCAAATCTGGACTCGGAGTGTTCATGATGTAAGTGTGTGTAATTTGAATAGTTAAACTGTTTTACGAATACGAAGGGGGACTTACACAAACTCATCTTTTCCTAGTAACAAATGTCCATGTATTGGACACCCCATTGCACGAAAGCCCTTTAATCGATTCCCGTAACGAGCATATGAAA
>LQRL01077362.1:0-18281 GCA_001703475.1 Hydroides elegans | reverse complement strand
AAGCTCTTAATCAGCTATACAAACGAACAGGAGTGTTTTATCGCTATTATAACAGTTGAAATTAGTGCATAAATATATTAAGATTCGAACTGTATAAAAATATTGCGAACAATTAGTCATGATAATAACTTTTAATGACGTTTTGTTTGAATACTTGTGTGGAGGACATGCACAAGAACTGTACTGCAGTATTCGCTCAAAATGAGTCACGCTTATTAGCCTCTCCTCATTTGCATATTGAATACTGTGTATCGTGTTTTAATGCTTATTAATTCAATGCTCGCGTTTCAAAGGAAATAGAGGAACAAATAATTCCATCATGTTATAATAACATATCAAAGAGCTGTTGTGTGTAATGAAGGGTTTTGCTATAGATAATCACTAAATTAATTAGCTGAAGATATGTCCTATTTATGGATTGACACCACTTCGATCAAATTATGCAAGAATGTTGGAGATCCTCGAGAAAACTGAATTCATGATGCATTTAAAGCAGATATTATAGGCCATAGAAATAGCTGAATTCCGATGACCACTTTAAGCAAATACACGCTTAATTTAACGCTATTGAAATAACGTTAAATACCCAGTTAATAGGTGGCGATTGCTGTGTTTTATATGTTTTGTCACATTTATCTATTGAAATTGGGTGATAAAAAGCTTCGACTAGCTTATAATTGGACAGAGCTTGTTAATAGCGTTGCAACAATATTGGAGCAATTCTGATTACAACAAAACGTATTCATATGCCAACCATATGTTATGAGTTATGTGTTTGTATGATAATTAATATAAATATCATGGCTAAAGCATATTCAATCGACCCGACTCGATCTCTCTCCATCTCACTGCCTTAATAGTTGACAAAAGATTTTATAGTTATAGATACTAGATCTATATTTATGTGTAATTCAATTGACTCTGGATAGTCAACTCTTTTACTTAACCCATATTCGTTTATAAAATTATTATCCCCTGATTGATTGTGCAAAAACTGTTGCATCGTGCCAATCCAGACCAAATCAATGGCACACAGCACTGCACTTATGGCTTTTATGAGCTATTACATAGATCCGGACTCGCCTTCTCCAGAGAGAGCAAGTCCTACATGCCTGCGTGTATCTCTGGATCTCACCACACAATGGCGGCGCGCTCGCTCGCTGAGTATGGATTGATTAAGTCTACTCTGTTGAGTATTTAGTCCCCCTTCTCTCTTCTCTCTCCCTGACTCTTGTGTGTTGTGTGTCACCAATCCGTTGTCGTGAGGTATTGTCTCTCATTTGTTCGCGCTCCATATCTGCTCTTTATGTGGTCGCTCAGCTCTCTTCTAACCGATATATCGTAGATACTCATACTCGGGATCGTTTGTATATAAACTTTTAATGTTATAAGGGGTTATCAGCAGTGGGTGCATGTGTTGCACGGATTTGTTTCGTAGGTGTTTTGGGAGTAAAAAAAGTGTCATCGTGCATTTGTTGATTGTTTGTTTGGACTTTAATAACATCAAGCCAAATATTTGTCATCTATTCTCAGATTAGCCGTGCTCAGTTTTCGTGATTTATATGTTCAGGAATTTGAGAAGTTTTGTATTATAAAATGAACATCCAAGGATAAAAGCATCGCAACAAGTTATCTTCAGGATAAAGAAAATAAATGATTTACGATTCTGACCTCGGATAAAAACATAACGGTTAATCTTCCTATCAATTTAAAAGGTAAGACAATAGATAACACTTCGAAATTCCATTTCAATGATATGTTACGCATCGAATGCAGTAGCAACCGTTTTCGCTATCGCGTTCTTGATTGTCTGATTCGTAGATATTTTGCATCTTAAAATAACCTTTATCTAAACATTTCGTGTGGTTCCAATAATTGTCGCCGTCACGACGCTATGGATTCGTTATGAATTAACTTCGTGTACGTTGTTCTATTAAAAACAAACCGTTACGTTAAGAAATTTTGCTTGACGTCTGGAGGTCCTGTTTTAAGTAGCATTTCTATAGTCGTTCCCTTTTTTTGCTTATGGTGTTTCTTTAACGCGTAATCTTGCGATCGCTGTTGATTTTGGCCTTAAAACCTATAGCTGAGGTTTATCGGGGTATCATGTTTCATATCGGGGTATCATGTCCCCCCTTACCCTGCTCTTTAGGGTAATCCTTCACAATGAATCACTGGATACATGGAGTAAATCAGGATCCCTCCGTATGTTATTGAAAGACATCGTATCTCTTATCCCGTTGATTACTCCCCACCACAATACACAAATCAGTCCTCGTCGTCGCAAAGAGACATAACACGTTGTTTACGTTCGTCTTCATATTGATTTGCTCACGGATTAGGTGACCATTTATTGAAAACATATCGCTGCTTCATTCTACAATAAACGGGGCGCTTGACAAAAGGGGGTGTTAGTCGTAAGGTTGACCACAGAGAGCTTAATACATCGTTTATGACGGTGGCGTAACTTCATTATTCGCGTCAACATGAAGATGATCCTTTGCAAATATGCGCTGAGATCGTGCGTAGAATGACAAGGGGTCAGTCGGGTGCTTTTCTTCTGATTGAAAGCGAAGACTATTTGTATTTAAAATGTTTTTTTTTTTGCGAAGTCCTTTCATGTGAATACATGTTGATCCGGAACAGATCGTTCAGATGTTTACTCGTCAAAGTTGTCAATCTAGGATTTCTAATCTTTAATTCTCTCTGAATGACAAATGAAAAATAAGAGTCGGTTGATAGAACGCCTTAACAAAAACACCAAAAAGACATAAGACTCTGGCTTTCCCAAGCTTTAAAGTTACAAACCAAATGTGTCAATCGATCTTTTTGGGATACACCCTCTAGCGTTTTGCTATCATCTTTCTATTGCCTTAAAATTGTAAGTAAAAGTTTGAGTTTGATTATCTCAAAATGTTATCAATGCCATTTTCATAGTTTCGCTTGTCGACTTTATAGGCTCTATGACACTTTTTGCACTGACGCATTTACCCCTTATTGAAATACTTTGTATATAAATTTAGATAATAACTTAAGGAACACTACCATTAAGTTGCTTATTTATGGTAGGGATTTAACTAACAACCGATTAGGCTTGAAATTAGCTTTTATCATGCGACCTAGTTTGAATGACAACATTTTAAGAGGGGATTTAAACGGATCAAGTAAAAAGTCATGGACAGTGACTCAATGAACTAAATTGTCTTCCTGTTGCCACTGCTACTCAAAATATATGAGCTCGACCAGAGTCCATAATTTAGCATTTTCATTATAAAAGAGGGCCCACTATACCCATTAGCTGTCAATTGAGGAGTATGCAATAACAATCACTGAACGTGTGGCGGTATTTATCATAATGTGTTGCGTATTCACTCTGGCCATGGATCGTAATTTATGTAAACAGCCGGAGGTGACGAGAGAAGAAAGTAAAAGGCATTGGGGGGATTAGCGACGTTTGTTTCTATTTATGACTCGGTGTTTGTGTATCATTAATGGACAGTGTAACTCAGAATTGATTCGCATTCAATAAGATGACATGGTTTTGTCAATCAAGAAGCGATTTTGTATTGAGACAGGACTTACTCAAATCCCAGTTTAGTCGACTTGTAAAAGTATTTCAAAATAATGCTAGTTATGCATGAATACTTTAATCCGTTCTGAGCTAAAACAGTTTGCTATCCACGACATGCGACATGTATCTGCTATCATAAATTGTATGATTATGTATATTATGACATGTACTGCGTTTTCGAGACTTTCCTCACCAATTAGTTCAAAATTAAATGAAACTAGATTGGTATCTTCAATAGATATATTGATATATGTGCATGTGAATTTCAACTTTAAAATGAGCATAAATGTCGTTTTAAGTGGCCCAGTTTTCGATGAGTAATTTTGACGGAGATGAACCCATGAAATTCTATTTCTCTCTGTTTTGAAATACATGTAGTTGGAACACTTAACATTAAGTCGTACTCTATCCCTGAACCTTATCTCGACCTACTTAACTGGAAATTTGGAAAGATTGATTTGGCCTAGCTATTTAAAGCTATAAGATTGTGAAAACAAGCTACAAATAGCAGGGTTTTAAACTCATCTTTCTGGAACTCATAGATTAAGGTAAATTGGATAAGGTAACATAACAATTTGGCATAGGTCTTGATAGATTCAAATTTCATTTATAATGAACCATCTTTCAGTTGTTACCGGGGCATATTCTCGTACACAATACTACATCGTGGTATTTATTGCAAGTGATCTACATTATGTAGTTTAATATCAGGCAAATCCAGCTTTGCAGGTGCTGAAATGACTGAATAGGTATATTCTTGGTTTTATGCAGGCAATGGTGTACCTCCCACTTGAGTCAGATTATCATAGGTTTTCTAAAGGACCCACTCATGATTATGATCTGAAGATAAGACAGGGATCATACTCCCTTGTTGCTAGCTGAGTAAAGTTATGAGCATGTGCAAAAGAGTTGTACTTGAATCTGATTTATCCGTAAAGTATCTGGACGAAACTAGTGCCATCAATATACTGTTTTATGAAACATATTTGAATAATGGTTTATTTTTAAAGGTTTTCATGTTATGTGCTTTCTTTGAAAAATCTATAAATATGCTCATCTTATGTATGTTGAATATAGTCTTAATCATTGCATAAGTTCTTAAAGTGAATATTCCTCATGGTCTATAGCATTAACTTTTTCTAATGCCTTCTAGGTTCATTGATACTTTATTTGATTCTTTATACATTATACACTATATAGAAGTCTATGTAGACTTTGCACGGGTTGTATTGCATTTCCTCGCGACACAAATATTTACTCATTTGTTAGGTATGCGAGTCGTTGCACGAATTCAATCATTCGTGTTTACTCAACTTTCACAGCTGTCTGATAAAAAATCAACAGGAAAAAAACATATCTGGATAAAATCATTACTCAACAATCGCGAGCGATATTGTTCCGAGTGTGGATCGTCAATATTGAACAAGTGCCGTTTGAGGTGTTTGCATTTTTTTTGTAAGTGTCTTTGTATAACTTCATTTGAGTTCTGCAACCATTTACATGTGTTTGGAATCCTCGTTTTATATGTCAAGGCAGCAGTGTTTTCTTTAAAAAAAAAAACATAAAGTCTACATAAGGGACACAATTATGTAGCTGTAGTTTTGAAAGTACCGGTATCTTATTACAAAAATAATTAGTAAAATCTGTAATATATTTTGAACAAACCTAGTATTTTGTTTTGGGGGCAATGAGCAATTTCTGTTGAGGCTATAAAGCACGCCAATTTCCTATCATGGTCTGAGTTTCGACATGTTATATTGATTTATAAAGTTTGCTTTCGCCCTGACCTTGAAATGAATATAATTGTCAAGTTAGCAGCAGTTATCCACAATTAACAAATGCATACTGGTTGCAATGACAGTAGCCTCAAGTCATTTATTCTTTCATTGTTTGTGAAACCTTAATAATGCATAGCAGCAATACCAAACCATTTCAGATTGATTTAGACGTCTACATGAGTTTCAGCTGCCAATAAATTATCAATGGAAGCTAATTGGTCATTAAATACGCCCACCTTAGTTTTTTTTAAGTTCTCAAAACGGTATATTGACCATAACTTTAGCTTTTGGTGAGCTCGTATAATTGAAATAGATGCATATGGAATAATCTAATAACTGCTGCGCCCTGACCATACCTTTATTAAATTAACAACTTTATAGCCAGAGTAATAGCACGGCGTTTTAAGTTTTATTAGCGTGCTCCAGGCATATGAATAAAATATGACAATAAAGAGAGCGCTGTGAGTAATATCTGAACGGCATATTGTAGCATTCATCACTCAACTAACGACGCGGCCTTTTGTCAATGATAATGTCGATAAGTGAGCATAAAACACATAAAAACCTTCATAAGCTATTTATTAATATATTATATAGTCGACCCGGCTAGAATAGATTGATGTGAGTCATTCGATTAAACGGATATGAATAAATTATAAACATTTTTGTAAGGGCCTTCTATTCGAGTAATTTGATTGATGTAGTCAACCTAGGCGAACCGGATTGATATTAAATAAGTTTTCTTTGTCAAATGTAAATGAACTTGCCGCTTTGAATAAAAATTGCTTTGAACAGTCTTACTTAGAAGATACCTAAATTTATGGATCTTTTGATGAGATTTGATTTTAAAATTATAATATTAGCGATTGAACATAGAAACTAAATTAGGAGCAACACAATGACTTAGCACCATTTTCCTACCGGGGTACCTGTTTGTCTATACGTTTGCAAAATATAAGTTTTCTCCTTAAGCCTCAAAATGATGCTATGCCCCATTATTGCCCCAATGAATATATGAAATGTGTCTAAAAAAATAATGTTTTCCTGTGTTCATTTGTCTTTCAACTTGAAACGGGGCTGTCTATACGATTATGACCCCACACAGTTCCTTTAACTCTCTGGGTGAATTTCACAGCCCAAGTCTCGACCAGGTTCCCGTTTGTTATAACATTGAAACCCAGTCCAGACTTAGGCTGTGAAATCGACCCTCTATGTTTCTTAATATTTCCTATCAAACTCCCTTTCCTTTATCTATTACTCTCATTAAACAGGAGCTTCAGAATTAGAACATTGCGCTTCGCGAGCGGCTGGCAACCAGCCTATTCATTGACATGTCTCTTCTAATATCAATTCAAAAATGTATGTTCTTGTATTCCTTAATGTACCACAGGAACTTCAGAACGAGTGCATTGCGCTTCGCAAGCTTCTGGCAACCAGCCTATTCGTTGACATGTCTCTTCGTATATTTATTAAAAAAATATATATTCCTGTATTCCTAATAATTCAACAGGAGCTTCAGAATGAGAACATTGCGCTTCGCAAGCGGCTGACAGCCAGCAAGGCGCTGTGCTCGGTGTTGCGCCAACGGCTCGCCGACCTCGGCAACAGTGTCGACCAACTACTCGGGGAGGACGAAATTGCATCGAACGCTGGAATCAACAAGGGGTCATCATACCAAGTGGGGTCACAGGGTGAGAGGTCACAGGAGCAGTTGAGTGCACGCAGCCGCAGCCGCGTGGAGCAGCTGAGGAAGCAGCTGAAGGAGACGCAAGCCATGACGAGCAACCTAAGCGTCAGTCTCAAATGTAAGTGGTCGCTCCCGTCAATTTCGCTAGCTAAAGGTTAGACTAGGTTTCAAACGGGAACCCGGTCTAGACTACGGCTGTGTCAGTCTCAAATGT
Organism: Hydroides elegans; assembly: GCA_001703475.1. Lineage (NCBI taxonomy): Eukaryota > Metazoa > Annelida > Polychaeta > Sabellida > Serpulidae > Hydroides > Hydroides elegans. The sequence goes on along the minus strand of LQRL01077362.1, from coordinate 11,031 downwards.
AAGTGGGCTCCGACTCCGAGGTGGGGAGTTTAACAAAATATCATAGAGATATGAAATTCATTCACCTTTAAATAAAAGAAATATCTCCGTCCGTCTCAAATGTAGGTGGTGCTTAAAGCGCTTTCTTTTGGGGTTGGATGTGGGATGATAAGAGCACGAATCATGGTACCTTAGGGATCAGCTTTAAGTTCTCATAAATCAAAAATCTTTATAAAGTGTGTGTGTTTTTAGGGTGGCTTAAAAGCTATATTAGTTATGCAAATTTATTGACATAATATTATAAGAATAAGAGAAGATTTCAACTGATATCCCGAAGGATTCTTGATATTTATGTCTCATAAACTACAATTAATTGTGAATTTCTAAAAGTGTCGCCATATTTAGTTTAATTATCAACTGGGAAATATAATATAGGCTACATGATAAGCACGTTCAGGTTCCTCTGATCTGAATGTTGTCCCATAATTTATACATTGAAACACGATGGTGTTGATTATCAACGAATTTACATGGCTTTATCGATGTCAGTATTCGTTTCGATATGTTTTATTTTGCACTTGACTCTTGGGTCATGCAAATAGAACTCGGGTTCGTGACAAAAAATACTCAACATTTACCCCTTTTCACATAATAATAAGATATTGTATCAGCGCATTATGTCTAAGGCATTCACGAGGGCATAAATTTCAGAATATTTATGCAATATTGCTCATGGATATTTTGAATTTATATTTTATCTATAATTTTCCCTCTCTTTCTGTCTTTCTTTTTCTTTCTCTATCTGTCCTCCGTTCTCTCTCTGTGTCTTCTCAACTTTCTGAGAATGCCCTTAAACATATAAGCAAAAATCAAATAAAACAATTTGTTATAATTCCATTAAAATAGGATAAGTAACACAGACAATGCCATATTTATAAACATTAATAAATCAATTTATATAATATTTATAATCAAGATCCATTTACGATGAAACATACTTTTCCTTTTTTCATGCAAGCTCAGAATTTGTAAATTTGGAAATAATAGTATATTAAAAAAAAAATCTTTGAAAAGTTCGACATGTATAATCTCATATAATTCAAGTATAAAACCCTGATAAATACGTGCATGTTGGGGGGTTAAAAACAATTTCATAACGTGATAAATGAAACACCGTGATTAGTCATTATCACATCGGCTTAGCCGTGTCCTAAGCTTCGATTAAGCTGCGTTCTACACGGATCGAATAATCAAGGTAATTTTCTAGTGGGATTCGCATTACCGTGTGATATTGGGCGATCCTGATTTTGCAACGAAAAGAATACTCCTCGTTTCAACCTCCAAACGATCACTTGCAAACATATAACTATTAAGCATAATGAGCCGTATATGGACAGCATTTTAGTGGACTGGTCGCCTCTAAATGTAGAATCAACTTGAGATGAGATATGAAGAGTTGCGTCGAGTGGGCTGTACGCGAGACATAGGGTCGTATACGGTGGTGGTTTTGTTCTGAGGACTCTCCTTGAATCGAAATCCATGTCGGGTTGAAAATGTGCTTTAAGGGACCGAATACAAAATTGGAAGCATTTGTATTTGATGACAAAATACACTAATTATTCTAAACGTCATTTACACCAAAATATTAATTATATATTCTAATGAATTTAAATCCTTTTTACTTCGCATTGACCTCAAAATTGGCTACACATACAAATGAAACGCACATATACACAAGGAAACACTTTACAACGTTATATTGAAAGCTGATGTCACTTATCATTGAACAGGGGTCTTATACTTACAACGATGACAACATTTTTGCTTATACAAATGATAGTGACACCCCTCAATATTTTGAGATGGTCCCTGGCCTTTGATCCATGGCACTTCAGTTATTGTGTGGACCCCCACTCTTTCGCCAACTTTCAAATCATTAACTTATAAAGCTTTTTAAACAAAACAATATTCACTTTTATCAAATTAAATAACCGTATTTCGTTGAATATTTCGTATATTCAAATGACAAATAAATGCACAAAATATTGAATTTATAAGAAAACGATTGTCTATTTTGATGTAGAGGCTATGCGTTTTATGGATATATGATGTGCTTTGACTCGGTTATGAAGAAATGAAGAGCTGTGCATATATAGACTCTTAAAATAAGATATAAAAACTGGATACGTTTGAGCAAAAGCAAACACAATCGACCGATCAAGGATGTTTGATCCACGTTCAGCTTTAATGAAGGATTCGCTGGGATACAATGAGAGCAGAAAGTATTAAAAAGACGCAGAAGTGCTCCTCAAGAACCGTATTAAGTTTGAATAAGAAAACACGATTAGTTTGCATAATCGCGAAATGATTCAATAAAAAGGACACTCGTTATCGCTAGTGTTTCAAGTTGAGGTCGCTTTCTTGTCGTTGGTTGAAAGTGGGTCAGAATCGCACCACTTAAAGCTATAATATAATATGTATCGAGAGTTGGCCAGATAAGACGTGTTAGGAGTTTTTGTTTCTCAGTTATATCGAGTGGTCCTGCTTTAGCATGCCTCTGGATTTCAGCGCCGATTAGATTTGACGTGATGAAAAAAATAACTTTCTTAAGTATCTCTTGAGCAGGGAGCCATATTGTAATATATCCGATTAATCAAAGTCAAAGGGTTTGTTATCAATACGTAATTAAGCTCAATGTTATCCTGTCACCGAATTTCTGAAATATCTTAGATAAAAATCATCATTTGACAAATCTTCGTTTGGAAATTAATTAAATAAATGCTTCTCTTAGACATATAAGTTGACAAACGGAATTGAAAACTTAGAGAAATGAGTCACTTACGACGTCTGTCTTCGCAATTATCTGTGAATCTCAGCGAAAGTCAAGGTAATTTTAACTTTTTAATTTTTTTTTTGGCATCCCCTTTCCCCTTTTATGTTTGTGTGGTTTATAATCATATCGGTATATATGGCTCCCTGCTTGATTCGTACACCCACGTTGCCTTTGGATTTCGGCATTAACATATATTTTTTATCAATTTATGTTTGATTTGATCCAAGGACGTGGATCTGAAATTATTGAAGTGCTGGCGATAAAAAGTCAATGATAAACGTCGTGATAAGCAGAGCGTCGCGTTTCGAATTCAACAATTTTATATATGGATAATTAGGACCGATATGACTGTAATTGGATAATAACTGAAATAAATATAAAAAACAAAACTTAAACAGTCCAATGAACGCGTGATTTGAGTTTGGTGATTCGAGTTTGAACAATATTTCGAAATAAATATGGAGATCCTTGTTGCGGCCAATACTTCCCTGTCTCTGTTGAAAAAGATCAGAGCAGCGCGGGAAGAGGAACAAGAAGGAGAAACCGATATCGTATGTCAACACTGTCAAAATACATTCACGGCCTGCTTTACAAGTATAGAGTCCGACCACTCAGGTGAAGGTAGTACAGAGGGTCGAGAGACACGCGGGTCGCCGGATCGAGATGTGGCTTCCGGGGGAGGAACCGACACGTCCCGAGACAATGACACGACGAAGGAAGCATCTAGAAGGCCACGGATTGTACACTGTCCCAAATGCAATCGCCTGGCACTAAATCCCTCGCCGCCGGGAGTAGGAGCCATATACAGTGATACACGCAGCGCCCTCACCTCAGTTACGCATGCTATGATACCGCGACGAGAACGCCAGAGCTCATTATCTTGCCAAACATCATCGGCATCGCCCATTGAACATGACTATTCAATGACGTCATCACGTGATATAATCATGGGCGGCGTAGAAGGCGTTGAATCAGAAGACCTGAGCGAAAGTGCACCCGCTGCCATTAAAAACAGTGGTTCATCCGAATCGCTTACTACTGTATCGTCAATACCTACCTCTTTAGCTGGAGGAGGTGGCGCTGATACTCCGACCTCGTTTCCCGCGTCCCCACTACCCGAGGATTTCACTGATGCTTCTCAGTTTACTCCAATAAGGGCGACATCTAATGTTGGAGATGAATCGGATAGTCCGGCCTCGGTGTACCTCAGTGCTGAGTCAGAACCGGGCACACCTCCGCCGAGGTTCAAACAAGGATTTCTCTATGAGACAGCAATTAATGGGGAAAATAGGCAACAGGCGCCGCCATCGTCAGCGTATACATCGTATATGGGTTGGTCGCCGTTCCAACAGCAACACACCGATAGCACCGTAATGCGTGACCCACATGATAGAGCATTAGACAGTATGCAAGATGGGTCGACGTCTTACCACGTGGCCGATAATTCTGAGGCAGACCACAATATATACACCGCAACCTCAACTCAAACTACCGAAACTCGTCGTCGTGCCCCATCAGTCGATACGGATCGCATCCAGAACATACTCGAATACGTCGACAAGCTACGCCAGTACGAAAAGAAATCCCATGAATTGCATGAACCCCTGCGCGCCGACCACTCAATCGGTTTAACATCCCTATCAACAACAGACCTCACCCCTTCATCAGTAGCAGCCCCTCGGTCCTCAGGTGCCGACTCAACCGTGACCCGCTACTCGCGACGTCGCCGTATTCGTCACGTGGGCCAACACGTGATCGATGACAGCGACGCCAGCGATGATTCAACGGCGCGAGGCGGCGGAAGTTCCAAATTTCGACGCATCTTCCGGCGACGCAGGCCGTCGTTGGAGCGGCTAGCGTCGCTTGAGCGGTTTGGCGGGTCGCAAGAACGGCTCGGTGGTGGTAGTGAGAAAAGTGAAAGGAGTGCTAGTCTGCGAGCGCGACATGATTCGACGGATAGTTATAGGTTGGTGCAGGATGACAGAGAGGATCGACGAAGTGAGAGGTCGGAGGAGTTGAATATTTCGTTTTCACGGCGATTTCAGTCGGAGCCTAATATTGCGGCGCAGTCGGTGACGAGTGAGCTTTCGGTTGATGATTTGGAGGGAATAGAGTGCGGCGCGCCAATGAGTGATGTTTTCGATGTTGGTGATACACACGAGGCAGAAGTTGTTTTGCACGAACATCAATCTGCTCTCATAAGTGCTCAGGGCGACCAGCTCAGCAGTATTGAGACATCATCAAGACACAATATCATTTCTACCCACTCATTGGAATACACCAGACCAAAAATTGATGTAGAATATGACGACGATGAATTATTTCGACAACAGTCCTTGAAAGTACAGCATGACAGAAGTCAAATGCAACATTTCAAAGATAAGCCAAGCGACAAACGCGACAACAACGACCATACGACAAAAGATACAAAAACGAGCGGCATTGATCTAACCTCTACATTGTCTTCATCTGCAAGTGCCACGATTTCGGAACTCATCCAGTGGTCAGATCTTTTGAACCGATTACCCGTTGCCAAACCGGACATTGCAGAAATCGATTTAACGAGTGTTAAACCACCACGTCAAGCAAGCCCGTCCATAGTTGCTGAGGATAATCTGGTTGATATTCCAGTGGAATTTGTAGAAACTGTGGCCGTTACTGAATCAGCCACAAGTGAGCATAGTGCACCTGCTGCTGACCTCGAAACATCAAATGAAGGTTCAAGCTTGATTCAGGTTTCGGTTTCCCCAGAAAGTGATGATAAGCCCATAGAAATGCAAGTCGTCGATACAGATTCACAAGACAAGGCCGATGAGCAATCTATGACAGAACCCGAACCGTCGAGTTCTGAAACCATAGAACCAATCGCGATGCTTTCCGAAAAAGTGCAAACCGACTCTGAAACAACTGAACATCAAAATGCACCTGAGCGAAACATAGACTTTAATGTGACCGAAATCGAAATAAAGACACAAACTGATTTTACCGACGTCAAATCGCAAGCAGCAACATCACAAATACCTACTGTTTCGGATGAATGTGATGATACACTGGTTTCCATTGGCACCGATATCACTCCACAACTTGCAGCTTCCGAATCAATGTGCGTCGAACAACAGCAAAGTTCCATTGTCGAAATAGAATCAGTCACAACAACGGAAGTCGTTCGTGAAGAAACCGATCTCGTGGAGACCACAGTGAAAGATGAAGAACAACACATGTCATCAGCGAGCCAAATCCTCTCACAAGACAACTATCAACAAGCAACCGATCACTTTGAGACCACGGTGTATGATAAAGATCAACAGGCCTCATCAGAGAAACAACAAATTCTCCAACAAGACAGTCATCGGCAACCGGTCGAGCTCGAAGGATTGCAACACCAATTGACATTGGAAACTCAGAGCGATTCCGTAGAAGCCTCGCAAAGCAAGGTCTTGTCGAAATCATCAGGCGATTCCATAGGCAGCGGCAAACACCATTTGGCGTCACAAATCATGAGCGTCCTTGAGGAATTGGATGATCACGTGACTTTTGACGAATTCGAGGAAGACTCACGGGAAACGGAAGCAGATGATCTTGTGACGCAACAAGATGAAAATGTAGAAATTGATGTACCCGAAATTAAGTCGGCTATAGAAGAAGGGGCGATTCAAAACATGGCAGACAGTGCTTTAGTTAGTGCTTCGGCTGATGGTACTCTGCAGGGCAGGGTCAAGATAGACACACCAAACCAAGAGCTAAAGGAGACAGAGCATCTTTTGATTTCGCCGCACGAAACGAATTTAGACAAAAAAGACGATACCACGCAATTAACCACTGCAGAGGATATGAGTGTCTCTATCTCGGATATCCGATCAAGTCAGCTGGTACAAACGCAACAGAGATTACAGGATGAGAAGGAGGTTGATTCTGCTGAAGGAGTGAACATGAAAATAAATTCTGACCATAGCGAAACTCAAGCGAAGGTAGAAGACGCAGCTCTTCAAACCATTGATGAATCCGTGAATGATTTAATACATCAATCAGAACAGTCTTCGAATTCGAATGACACGCATGTTACGTGTGAGGGAGAACTAGAACCAAACTCAAGCCTTATCGAGCACCAGGTTGTAGAAAAGGATGCTTCTTCAGAGATGGAATTGAATTCCACGGTTGATCCAAAGATGGTTATACCTGAAATTAGCATTACTGATTTTGACGTCGATTTAAGATCTCAAGAGTCGTTCATAGAAAACGTAAGTGATGATAATGCCGAAGAGATAGACATTATTGAAAATAACCAAGTATCAAATAAAGTATCGCAGTCATATGAGCAGATCGAGTCAACCACGACGCAAGTTCTAACCGAGATCCATGTTGAGTTTGATAAGGCTGTATTAGACTCCGGCGTAATAGCTACAAATACAGAAACGATGATAACGCAAACAAACCGTGATGCTGAAGAGTCCCCGGTTTCGACAGATCTTGAAAAGGAAACAAAACATGAAACACAGGAATTAGAATCTGAGGGAAAACGAGGCGAAGCTGATAAAGATCAAAGTGATCCAGAAGTAGAACAAACAGAAAATGTACTAGAGAAAGTTGAAACTGAAAATTGGCAAGCTGATATAGAAATCGAGCAAATTCAAGCCGAACGTGAGCAAACGGAATATGGAAACGAGGAAAATCAGCTTGATAAAGAGCAACACGAACCTGAGCGTGAGTCAACTGAACATGTTAACGAGAAAACTGAACAAGAACAAACTCAATCATTGAAAGAAATGGAAATCGATGTCAAATCTGAATCAAATGAAAATGAAGTTCGTTCAGGTAGAACCCAATTATTAATTGATTTCTTTGCAACACACGAAACTGTGCCAGAAAAAGAAGATAAAGATGAGAATCAGGATTCTGATTTGAATAAAATGTTAAAAGAGGAGGAACAACACAATTCCTCTGTTTCTGAAGAAATACAAATATCTGTTTCAAAAGAAGAGATAGACATTCAACTGACAGAAAGAGACAGTCCACTGGCACAGGTGACACAAGAACTTGTGACGACTGTAGTTTCTTCAGACACCGAAATTGTACAAGAAACGATACCATGCACGACTGGACCCGTCTCCCCTCGTATCGATGTTGACCATCATGTTGAGATTGTGAGAGAATCGACAATTGATGAGACATCGATGGACATATCAAACCAAGTGGAGAAACACGAGGTCGCTCAAACAGAGGAGTATATGAAAGAGGAAGATGGTAACGCCGAGTCGAACGAAAGTACTGATAAAGAATGCGACTCAGAACAGGCAGAAGATATCGATTCAGGTGTGGATACCAAGTCATCGCTCGCACTTCAAAAAATGATATTAGATGAAGAATGTAAGGCTACGGTAGAGTACGACGTTAATCCCGCATCTGAGCACAGTGCTGCTAATTCCAATACATTGCAAACTGACAGTGAAATGAATGCAGTCAAAGTCTCCGAGGTATTAATGGTAAATGAAGAACCAGATCAAGTAGACAATTCATCGCGAACTCTTCCTGTATCGACTGTAGAACCATCAAAATCTGAACCCGAACCCCATCAGCACACCACAACAGCAACCACATTACTTGATACAACACTGGATTCAGCTATCACCACATCCACTGTATCCCTCAGCCACCACAGCGATGTCGCCACACCGATCCCAATCAGTCAGAGTGACCTCGCCAATGTCGAAGGCTATGCATTAGCAGCGGCCAGTTCGCTCATCATGGATTACCGCGACCCCGATGGAACCACCGCTACTACCTCAGCACCAAGTATGGCATCCACTTCCACAGGTGATGTGACTGATTTCTATAAGGAACTACAGGATGACGCCGCCATCGCCCAACCAATGAGCGTGGCATCGTCGGAGAGTGGTCTGGGTATCAGTCTGGCGACGAGGGAAGATATGGCGAGTAGTGATCAAGTGGGGATAAGCAGTAGTTGTGATATATGGGAAGATGAGAGTACGGTATCTTTGATGTCGGCAGGGGCCCTTGTACGTGGCGCTGGTGTTTGTGAGAGAGACGATTATGATGACAATGGGGATGGAATGAATGAGACGTCGAGCACCGTTGTATGTGAGTCGATTCCGCATGATGAACAGATAGAGCATATAAGTGCCACGACTGAGAAAGCAGAGGACAAAGAAATTGGAAATGCACAGGAGGGTTTAGGTGCTGATTCCGAGCATAAATCTGATTTTGTGGATGATGTTGATTACGATGAGGAAATAACACACCGGCGCGATTCGTTAACTTTGGTTGATGTGCCGAGGTTATCTGACACTGTTGAACCGGAACAAGTTAGCACCAATGTTGCACCACCTGAGTCTGCTGCTATTGACAACGAAGATGAAGTATCAACGGTAGAAAGTTTCGAAGCGAACCTGCCGAGGTATCGCGCGTCTAGCCCACACCCGAGTGTAATGCAGCAGTTTTTCCTGCATGACACAATAGATGCGACGGTGCAAACCGACAATTCACCCATGGAAGTATCAAATATTGTTTTTGAGTCCAACGATAAAGAAAGCAACGAAATCCCGAAAAGCGTTGAAACAAGAGCTATCAATACAGAAACGTCAGACGTACACTCAGCCCTCCTTATCGATGTGTATTCGCAGACTGATGTTGTTAATGAGGGCACGGAAGATAACAAACAAGAGCGCTCAAGCGAATCGACACGGGTTCAGCGTGTGACTCTTAGCACACAAACCGAAACCCAAGTGTCTCCCGATATGATGCATGTATCGGTGCAACACACTGTCGCACAGATGTCGAGTGACACCCAAACCGAAGTAAGTGGTGGGGAAAATGTTTCACCTGGACCAGATGAGCATGTATTGCCGATTCACGGTTCCTTTGAACTATATTCCCCACGTCCCGAGAGCCATGTAGGAGATGAAACACCGAAAAGTGGAACTCTGCACGAATCGCATTTTCTATTTGAGCCAATTGCCAAAGCTGGATGCATTGATACCTCTTCTCAAACCACCCAGAGTCGCTTATCAACCCATGATATGGACACGCAAACATTTCACGTGATTCCTCAAAATAGCAGTGTTGGCTCGCAAACTGAACATAAAGTGTCTTATTATGTATCAAAGGCTAAGGAATCGACATTGGTTGGTATGGAAGCGGCCACTCAAACACCAATCGGGTATCTGACTCAGTCCACATCCACTCAGACGGATACCCAAGTTCCTGCCGCCATCATCTATAAACCACCCTTGCAAGACGCTACAAGTCAATCTACACCAACGGTCATGAATACCAGTACGCAAACTGAATCTATTGACACAACCCCACAAGCATTACTGTCTCGAAATATATCAACAGCTGCATCCACTCAAACTGCCTTGTATCCCGAATTCACGCCAACACCATTTGCCCCCATGTCAGTCAGAACATCAAGCACACACTATGACAAAGCCGTAATCGACGAACACGCGAAGAGAACCAATATGGATCGGGAAGATCCAGTCGATTGGGATCCCGATAGCGAGCTCGAACGTTCCTTGAACTCCATTGACGTAGATGCCATTATAGACAAGGTGCACGAACAAGTCACCGGTGTACCCACCTCGACTTATATCATGCCACCTTTGCAAGTTACTGGGTCCACGTCTACAAATATTGGGCCTCCGATAAATGGTCATAACGCCGTTGCACATGGATCATATTCAAACGCTAGATATTGGAGCCAACGAGCATCAGGTATTGATATTTTATAAATGTGTCGGGGCAAGGGACTCCTTGTATAAAAATCTGATTAAGAACATCTTGTTATGTCTTAATATTGGGTAGCAGTTGCCGACACGGATCGTGTAAACGATGAAACAAGGAAAGTGATCAATGATACAAAACATCATTAACTATTTATGGGTGTGTCACTGCTTATCTATTCATGATATTCATTTGAATATTATTACACTTGACTTTAAGTAATTGGAATACACCTGATAACGATAGAAAGGGTTTTATATCACCTTATCATGAATCTAAAATGTTGATAAATGATTATCTGATTCATAGCTCATCACAATCTATCAATGATTATCGTAAACATTTATCAAACAAACATAAAACTTGAAAAATAGGTTATAAATTATAATTCAAAAGTTGAAGTTTAACGAACTTCCATGACCACTCTACTGCTTTAAGGTCTTCAGACCTCATTTCCGCACTCTTCCCGAATGAGAACA
>LQRL01077336.1:0-11132 GCA_001703475.1 Hydroides elegans | reverse complement strand
CCCCCTCCACTTACTCTAAGGATCGCCTCCGTTCTTCCTCCTCGGTCTCCCACTGCTGCTGCTCTTTCTTGAACGCCTCCCACTTGTTGGCCAACTCCTGCTCCTGCTGCACCAGGCGCTTCTTCATCTGCTCGTCACGCTTTTGTAACTATATAAAGGAACATAAAATACATGTAATATGTAGGTTTCAAATACACCTTAAAATTGACTTTCAATTAATGATAGAAATTGGTTGATGGGTTCGTTATACTAAGTTTATCATATCAGTTCGATTGAAAATAAGTAATATAATCTTTCGAAAATTCGTTTCATAGCTTTTAAACATTATCTGCTCTGTCCTTTGTATGTGATTACACATTATTTGGCTTCATAAACAAATACCCATGTAATGCATATTTGGTCTGATTTAAACATATAAACATTTTGCATATTCAACTTTTACACGTTCCATGTACATGTATTTTCAAATCATAAAATTCAAACTATGGCAACTCACATCGACTTCGGAGTCCTTGAGTTTCTGCATTTTCTCCTTGACCTTCATCTCGAAGACTTGCTCCATCTCGGCCTCCATCTTCTTCATCTTGGCCACGTGGTCTTTCTTCTCGTCCTCCATTTCCAGGAGTGGAGACCTATGGCAAATTTAATATTTTATATTACTATATTTTCATATTCAAGAATACTAATTCAAATTATCATAATCTAAGCACTGAACAAAAGCCAAATCCACATTGACAAATTAGCATCAATGGAATATGAAATCAAAACTCCAACCAAAAATAGGACCTCTGATACATGTAGATTCACACAATTTTTTTTACCACTCACTTTCCGGCCTGATGCTTGGCCTTGGGGTCGGACTGCGTGACGGATGAGAGCTTGTTGTATCTGAAGTTCTCGTAGTGAACGTTATTTGTGACATCTTTCAAATCCTGCATGTGCGTACGAATCAACATGTTGCGCAGCGCGATGAAGTCGTTGTGCTCTAGGTTCTCCACTAAAAATGTCAAAAGTGTTGAAAGGGTTTTGCCTTTAGTGATAACAAATAACAACATTTTCTTGATATTGAATGAAGAGAATGTATTCACAATGTGTCGTAGAGCATAGTTAAACACAGTACGGTAACGGTATGATCTTTCATTTATTTGAAACAGTGCTCTATTCGAACTCTTCAAAGCGAAGATCGTTGAATGGCAATAGGGTGCACACAAATCCTAAATCCATATCAATTTAACAAACTTATATATTTTTTAAACAGAAGGTAGATGCTCAATACTCAAATATTTACAAAATGACATATGTTTCGCAACTACCTTCGACAACGCCCCATGGGTAGATGCGACCGCGGACTTTCTTGCCACCACCAGAGTCCACAACTGTATTACTGCCAACTACGGCGAAAGGCACTCGGTCCTGTAAACAGAGAAATCCATACATATGGCAATATGGAATGGTTGGGAAAGCAAGCATTGGATCATAAAAATGTGATTAAGACAATAACGTTCCACTAAGAAGTGGTATTGGGATAGACCATATACACTATATTTCATACAGCGGTTTATCAAATTTAAAGTAGGAATTCATTTACAATACATGTTGTAAAGTCAGATATCATATGATTGAACCTAAAAAGGCACATTATGAACCAACAAATTTTTGATTTCTTTGAAAATGCTTTCATTAACGTTTGTACAAATCTATTTGTCATATTCTAAACTTCTTTTTACAAGAAAATATGATGCATGATTTACACATAGTACAGTTGTAACTATTAACAGGTGCATCCAGTTTAAAATTTATATAACTTGTAGTTGTCTATTTCTGATGACACGTGCACACATGCATTATGAAAGATTTTAAAATAAAAATGTTACAAACATGTTTTTTTTACCTTCCAGGCTTTTGTTTGCTATCAGTAGCAAAGTCAAATATTTAATGTCTATTTTTATTTATAGATTTCGAATTGAAAGTATGGTTATCATAAGAGCTCATTTTTTTACCATCATATGAAAAAACATTTTTTTTAAATAACGGACTTAAAATTTATCTTACTATAACTATATCTTACGATATTTATAATTGGTCTAAAATGTTACATCTTTAAGTTTCATTAAAGCTCGTTCGAGACTAAAATGTCTTTTATTGAGTTTATGCTTATATTTAAAAGGGTCATTTTTATACAAATATGGAGACTAAACTTACTTTTAGCTTCTTTTGTGTTCTCGCTTCTTCTTCATCATCGCAGTCTGGGAATTCGTAAATCTTGATTTTGTGCTGGGCAATTTCATTTAATATCTGCAATGATAAAGTAGCAAATACTATGTTATAGACCTCTGTATAGTAAACTGAGCATGTAAGATAACTAAATGACGAAATGTTTAATGAAAACTCATCCTCTCGCAAAATCATGCCGATAATCAGAGGGTTTTCAAGAATCGATTCTAGAATGATGCTAACAATAGTCCTTATGCGATAAGTAGGAATTCGGATTACACGAACCAAAATACGAGGCATCAGCAGTGTAGACTGACGCTCCACGGGGTATATTTTCACTATATTTAATACCATTTACTCTTTAAGTTTCATGGACATATAAAATATTCATTTGTGAACAAATGGATTTAAAAATGATATGATAGTGAAGGAAAATATTCAACGAACATGACCATTGATTTTTAAGTCTGAATTATGATTAATAATAAAGCTAGAGGATGTTTACACAACTCATCATTATAACTAACTGCAGAGAAAACAGCTCTGTTCGAGTTGCGGTTTTGGTCAAGTTCTTTTTAAGACTTTATGAGCAAATACGATGCTCTCGACTCGCGCAGCGGGAATACTGCATGTTTCCTATTACAATCGCCATTCCATCTTGATTATAGAATATCTATTTATATTTTCAAATCATGAATAAGACAGTATTTATAAAGGATATAACAATTATCACAATTTATGAAAAGTTCATCGTTATGAAAGAACTCACGGTTTTCTTGAACTCGCGACACTCGTCTGGGGTCATGGTGTCGGCCTTGGCGATCAACGGGATGATGTTGACTTTGTCGTGAAGGCGTCGCATGAACTCCACGTCTAGGGGCTTTAGCCTATAAATTAGGAGAGATTATATGCATAACGAAATGGTGTTTAATGTTATCATAAAATGTCTTATTATGGATCTCAAACTGATGTGGTGCCAGCTGCGGGGATCGAATCATTATATCACCCTTACCTGACCGACTTTTATTAGTGCATTGGGACTAGGTATGATAAATGGGGAGATTTCGTCTGGAATACCGTTATAATACAAAATTAAGGAGCAAAAACTAAATCACAATCTTATTTTCAAAAATCTAAATCTCAATATCATGTGTCCGTTTGGTGAGATGAATATTATAGACCATCACTAAAATCACGACAATTGATCCATACATATCTCGAAGCTAAATACCACACTGAAACACCCCAAAAACTCCGTACCCGTGTCCGTTTGGCGATATGAAGTAGAGGCAGCAGTGCACGCGCTGGTCGGGCATGACCTTGCGGTTGACCTGCGACTCGGCGTTCAGGTACTCGTCGTACTTCGCCTCGATGTGCTCGATGATCGGTGCCCAGCTGCAAATGGAACATAAATTTGATATAAAACACAATCAATGCTGACAAACCTTTATTAGGCAAAAATGCGATTTTAACGGTAGAAGGTAGCAGCCGAGGGACGGAAAGGGGGTTTGAACCCATGTCATGTGATATTCTTTGGTGAGTAAGTGCTCTGCCCAACGGACCAGCCAAGGTCATTGACAAAGTATACGGAAAACTTATGCAAAAGTGGGTTTATTTTTATATTCGGTGATCGATACAATCTTTGTCACATATCGTATCTTAAAAATTGACAGAGATCTAGTGGTTGGCCTCAACGTGTTGTTATGTCGTAACTTTTTTTTTGTTTTTTAACTTTTTTTTTCGGTTTCGGTAAAAAACATTGCGACCTTAAGACATCCACGCATCAACATATTCCAATTTATTACATGTTTGGTTGCCAACGTAAAATTATATCTGGCAACGGTTTGCATAATCAAGTAGTTCCGTTTTGGCTTTAAATCCTTAAAAGCAAATGAAAAACTGACAGCATAGTTGTGTATGTGTATGTGTTTTTATCTCCTACAAACGAGCAACCAACTTATTTTTCTAAAGCAAAATTTGAATTGATGATGACCCATTTTTCCTCAATAGGCAGTCGGATAATTTGCAGTGTGTGAGATACCCCTTAGTAACAACCGAGCCACCACGGTCAACTCATAATCGTAAATCCTTTAAATGAGGCATCTTAATGAGTTATCTCATCGATTCAATTCGATATGTGACGAGTCGAAACTCAACCTTTAAGGACGCTTACCAATTGCTATTGTCTACAGCATCGCCAAAGCCCGGCGTGTCGACGACACGTAACCGAAGCTGTACACCGCCTTCGCGTAACACTACTTGCGTCGTTTCGACCTATAGTAAATTTATAAAGACACATATATATATGTATCCAAATGTAGCTGGAAAATATGATGAAAATGATATTATAACAGCCAAATGGAAGGAACACTCTTACTTATCGACAATATGATAAACGGTGGGAATCTAATACCGCTTCAAAAACTGATTTATTCATCTCTGGAGAATAACTGTTACTTAGGAATGTTTGGTAAAGCTATCACAGAGAATAGTCTAGTAAAGTTCCTATATGCTTGAATTGACTTACTTTGACTGTTTTCTTGATTCGTTGTGAAGGACCGGGATATTCAGCACTATACAAGTCTGACAGGAACATGGAGTTGATCAACGTCGACTTGCCTTGACCACTCTCACCTGCGAACAGAAAGGGTTACATGTTGTAAATTATGAATGCAAAGTATATTTAGGTTTTATGCTGGTTGTTTTGTGATGAACAATGGAAATATTTCAAAATTATTTTGAAGTCAGTTAAAAAAGGTTGACATTTATTCACGCTCTCTCATAACGATCATCATTTGAAAAATGTAATCCTCGATATAATTTTCCGTCCCGCACACTTACATTGAAAGAAAATGTATCTCGAACGGCTGGCACTAGTGACAAACATAACCCGTTGGTTTTCTTTCAGTAATTATATCAATCATTTAAAATTCAGATTCGTTTCATACCACTGCGTGATTATAGTTCACATCGTGTTAATATTATTAGAAAATTACATCGCATGATGTGTTTTATTTAATTTGTGAAATAGAAGACCAAGTATGCGAGGAATTTCATAGTTTTTCAACCGCTCGGGACACCATAACTGGCTTGAAGGTCTTCAAAGTTTCAACACTAATTGATCGAACTTAATATGTGCTTGTTTGCAATAAAACGCTTCTATAGAGGTTATTAGCTTTATAATGTTGGGTAAATCTTATATTAGATATATCGGTAACAGTTTGGTTCATATGTTTTGGTCAATGGCACATATTAAGACAAAATGTAAATTAAAAATTACAAATATATTAGGAAAAAAAAATATTTAGCAATTTTAAAAAATGTGTTACTATTGATAAAAGCCTCCCAAGGCACTGGACCGAGAATATATATAGCACATAACAATGGACAACAGTTATTGTACATTTTTCCTTTGAATTTCGATTCGGAAGAAAACAATATTATTTTTTTTTTTCAAAAACATCTTTCAATTTTCTTCGCGTTTATATATTTTCGGGTATAAATAGCAACAGAAGCATCGATTTTCAAAAAGCTAAATGATTTCGTCACCTCGAGGCAATTGCTCGCAGTTCACCTGTCAATCGCTTAAATGTGTCAAAAGCAAAGAATGAAGAATGCGAACGAAGAACATAAGTTAATTTATGTAGCATCTTACAAGTAAGACGACAGCCAAAAACGTATTTTTCAACACGAATATCACATGACTTGATGTGTTGTCATGTGAAATTTGTTTATAATTCTAATTGTTAATACTTTTATACTTTAACGAAACTTTTATTTAAAGTGACTCATGAGTTTTATATGCTAAAATTGTCACTCTTAAATTTGATTCGCTTTTGCCATAAAAAGTGGCATAGCTAAAGCGTGCAAGTAATATCGACCTAATCTCGAAATGTGTTTTTTTTTCAGGAGAAAGAACTTTTTTTGTTATATATAATATAGTAAACTCTATTCCGATAATCCCGACTTATCTAATAGGTAATCGCTAGCTCTGGACCGATTACCCCGCTCCGAACGGGTGTTCAGATCCACGAGAGTCTTTAAAGACGACTGAAACACTTTGATACGTACCTACTACCATGAGTGTGAATTCGAACCCCTTCTTCACGGACTTCCTGTACACCTGATTTGGGAGGTTGGCGAAACCGACGTAGCCGTCCATTTCCTTGGGCTTTTGACCTGAAACATTTCAAAATGTATTGTATTAATTTATCATGTTAAAATTCTTGAATTTTGAAACATATTTTGCACTTAGGTTAAATTCATTTAAACATTGATTTGGTTTATACATGAGTGGCCTATTTTTGACAACTGCGACTAAGACAATATTTTTACTAACCAAACATACATGTACTGGTACATCGGCTGTAAAATCACAGTTTCTTACCCAACATTGCAGTATTTTGTGTGTGAAACAAAGTCTCAAAAGCACAATACACAATTAATGTATCAGATTATCCATGTAATTTATCCAAAACTCAGTGTAACATCTTTCGATTGCTACTTAACACATGCATAAAATCCCAAGAGTGTGTGACAAATCCCTTTTAGAACAAAATCGCACATGCAGTTAGTACAGCTGTCAAATTCGACAAGAAATTCAGTACTGAACCTCACTTTGTAACCGCACACATGGCATGAATAAAATGGCAAAAAAATCAAAGCGTAATGAAAACTTTCTTTCAACCGGTCATTATCGGTTTTGTTGTTATTTTTGTTTTTATCATATTATGTTTTCGTTAGGCACCAGTACCAAGCCGGCAAGTACACAAGCAGACACTTCCTGGATAGAGAGAAAGCAAAATTAATGATTGTTTTTGCTCTTGATACTCGCTCAGCCTCAATGTGTGAGGGGAGCAAATGGGATGAAAAACATGTGCAATGAGACGTACATGTCTCGCCAACCCCCTTTGGTCACAGACTTCAGCAAGGGTGCAGAACTCAGCCCCAACTACTTGCCCCTACCCCTTCCCGCCCCCTTCTGTTCCTCATTAACTGTGAGTCATCAAATGAGTAAAAAGTCCTCTTTGAGTTTGATAGAAAATGACAGGAGTTTTTCTCATGGTGAAAAAAAGTGATCAACCACCTCATTTGTTTACACAGGCAACCCGCATTTCTTCTTAATATAAATATCGGAACTTTTTACTAAACTCGTTTGACCATTTAATATAATGAAGCGCTGTATATCGGAAAAATTGACTGGTTTCGATTTCGAAACACTGTCAGATCGATATTCGAAAGAGAGATCAAGCATAAATCATCAGTAGACAAGCAACTAAGAAATTGGGACACAATGCACTCATGTAAGCTTTAACAACCTTTTACCTGCTCGAACCGCCATGTCTTTCAAGCAGGGAGCCACACCCACTCGTTAAGATTTTTTAATGGGTCTGTACAAACTCAATAAGAATTAACTTTGCTTAGGAGTCAAAGAAATACTAGCTAACTAACAGGTCGGGTCATTATCAGAAGGGTATTATTTCAATTAATTGCGCCTTATTCAAGAACAAAACAGAAACCGACTTTCGCTTCAGCCTTTAAATTCATTGTCCCCTATCCAAAAACAAAACAGAAACCTAATGATTTTTAAAGTTGCACGACCACAAGTCATGAGAGCGCTTATTTCACAGGTGAGCCTCAATATGTTCTCAAAACTCAAGCTTGTGAACAATCTGTCAAGAAAATGTTTCCGTCTATAAACATTGATTTAGAAAGATTTTGTCGGGTGTAAAGAAGAGCAAACTTAAGAAATGCAAACATATTTCACATTATCTTCTTAGCAAAATTATGTTCATCGATCGACTTAACGTGGTTAATATACGCTATAATTACACTATTTCGACCATATGTCTCCAGTGTATGTATAGCAGCGATATAAATAAATTTGGCAAAGGGCATGCATACTTGCCCTGAACCAATTACTTTGCCTTGACCTCTCTTTTTGTATTCTTGACCTTTTCTCAGAAAGGAGGTCCAAAGGATAAAAAGAATGATCGAGCAGGGCTTTTGTGCATTGAACACAAAACTCTTGATTTCACTTGGGATCAAATCTATGAACATGTATAGTGAATATGTAAGTTAATACCAAGCCAATATGAATACTTGTTATTGTTTCGTACATATTTCAGTTTTCTTTCCCCAAATTAAAATGCCGATAAATTTGCCGAACAACTGCTTTAATTTTGACAAATGTCACTGTTATACTATTTTATAGTACATTAATTTTAAAATAGGAAGAGATAAAATATACCCACCCGATCTCTTTGAACTTTCCATTTTGGGTTATAATCTATAATTATCCCCTCGCGATATGCCAGCTTTCTATAGAAAATGCCTATTTAAGACTTTAAAATAACAACTTTGTGACACCGTTTTTTTTGTTACACCATGAGATTTGACAAATGTGCTCGGTAGAACAAAATCAATATTACTATCCCGTATAATTTCCCGAGCAAAGTACACATAAAACATCAGTTTATATCCTTTTCGAGCATCCGTGTCGGGCTACCTAATATCAATCAAATCTCAGGTCTTCAGGCCATGGCAAATAGTATTCAACCACTGATTAAACAACATAATAGTGTTGCTCAACAGTATTAGTAGTATCCTTCGTTTGTAAGCTATAGCAAAACGGTTATTGCATTTGCCGGGCTCTAAGAGATATCATCAAGTATATCTGTAGAGGGCTGATTCGTTACTGTTTCTTTTTTTTTCTCTACATCAAACATTCAAGTATGTTTCTTATTATTCCGCAAATATGAACATTATCACAGTGTATCACCATTTCATCTGAATGAGTGCATTCAACCAGCATGTCAACTATTCTGCATTTATGCATTAACTTAAGCGGCAGTGTCAAGGATTGTTGAAAACTTTTAACACTATGTAACAAACGGCACGTCTTCAAAGAGCTTATCCTGCATTTACTTAAGCATTATTCAACACTGACGAAACCCAATAAGCGATTCACTTTTGCATTTCTCCGAAAAATTTGAAGCACATTTTTTTTGTGTTGCTTGTGGCCGCTTAATTGATTGACCGCCACACTCGTGTATGCGTCTTCGATTTATTCCAAATAACTGTCCGATACGAGCAATAATCAAGCAGCTCATAATCGCCGCCACAGAAATCAATATTTTGAACGGAGGCCTTTTGCTGGTGTCTACGATTAGCTTCCGACAATGCTTCAGACAATGCGTACGCTCACCATCTGTTCATAATAACCTAGACCAACACCCGCTCGCAGTTCTTAAGACTGCATGTGCAAAACATGACGTTATATTTTGGTTTTATTCGTTGTATGAATGGATGCTAAATTGGATCCTTTAGCAAAAACAAAATCACGCTTCCCAATGTTCCGGATGGAAGAGACACTTGTTTAGGAATAAATTCGTCCACGATTACTTTTTTCAATACGTGTACGCAAGCTTTAGAGCCTAGAGGTACTCCTTTCACAAATATAAATGGATATCGTTATCATTTAAATACCTTAAAAATGTGAATGAATACGGTACATTATTTTGAACAAAAAATGTATTTAAGGCTCATTCACTGCTTACGAACGTAACCTCAAATTTGTTTTAATAACAGGGGTTGAAGCGATAATATTTTCAAGCAAATCCCGTCAAATATGCATTCTTTGCTTACATATGATATGATGAAGCAATGCGAATACATCATAATGGTCTGACGTAGATGTCCATCTTATGACATTATGTTTGCATTGACATTTCGGTGCATCTTTTCATAATACGCAAGCAGCTTTGAAAAGCGTGAACGGTCTGGCCTACATGGGGGAACCCCTACATATGAAGATGTGAATAGACGAACTGCATAACCCTATACCCCTATGGGCACTCTGCCACCATGTTAAATATCGTCATTGACTTGCTCTCTATGGGTTACTATTAATAATCGTACTCCCTCACAACGGGTCTTAATCTTATCGACGTTCGTTGTTTTGTGCCTTATATTCATAATTTTCATTATGCATCACAATAAACCTGCAGTGAACATGCAAAATGCAAATGCAAAATAGATACCATGCAACATAACTTTTAGCATTATGAAAAATCAATTAAACCATGTAATTTGCTGCAAAGACACCACTATCCAAAGATTATTTAGCGTAAATATTCTTGAAGTGCGTTGGAGAAATATACAATAAATGCACAAATGCAAGATGTAACATAGGCTGTTATTCTGTTAATCTGCAACCCTAAGTATTTTAGTAGCTTCTAGAGAGTTCAGGTTTATTTATTTTTTAATAGGACTGCGTATTATGGCAAGACATAAAGAATCATTTTTGCCAAAAAGGTACCCTCTTCTTATTGTTAAAATTTATCATTATGTTTTTAAACATTTGATCACGGTCAATTAAGTAAGCGGAGAAATGACAAAATCCTTTATTTATAATACATTAATTATATCTCTATCCATGCTATAAAAATATTCACAAAAACCTTTTCGCAATTATATCTATAAATTTATACTTTGGTTCAGAACAAGCCATGTCTTACATCTTACATATGAGTGCATTATGTAGCCAAAATAAGATTTTCACCGGAATTATTTTACTTACCATCTTCAAAATCGATATTAACTGATTGGTAAAACACAATTCAACTCTTAAACCTTAATCTGACAGCGACAAAACATAAACTGTTTTTGCAATTGATATGTAAAACAAAATTATCAGTTATTACCCTCGTCATTGCACACAACGGTAATTTATTCGCTTTCTGGAAAATTCATTTCTAATTCTTGCATTACACCATTAATACAAAATTGATACAAAATAAATGAATGTATGATATTCAAATCAAATTGGGGTAACCGCTTGCCGGTTACTAATTATATTCTCAAATGAAGTATTAACGATATGACCATTATACTTGCTATATGATCTAGTTAGATCA
>LQRL01077318.1:6626-18134 GCA_001703475.1 Hydroides elegans | reverse complement strand
TACAAGCTCATATTTAGAAAAAAACACTGTTTTGGCAAATGTGGCAAAATTCTGGCATTTCCGGTCGCCGAATCTGGCCGAAACCGTCAAAAGGCACATAAACGCCTCGAGACCTGTCATTGGAGCCTATTTTCTAGTTTCTATGACCTTCTGCTCAAAAGTTCTAGCCCATACAAGCTCATTTTTCGAAAAAACGGCTGTTTTGGACACTTTGGCCGAATTCGGCCATTTCCGGTGGGCGAAACTGTCGAAAGGCACATATACACCTCGTGATCTTTCGTTGGAGCCTATAACCAAGTCTCTATGACCTTCCGTTCAAACGTTTTAGCCCGTACAAGCTCATATTTAGAAAAAACACTGTTTTGGCAAATGTGGCAAAATTCTGCCATTTCCGGTCGCCGAATCTGGCCGAAACCGTCAAAAGGCACATTAACGCCTCGGGACCTGTCATTGGAGCCTATTTCCTAGTTTCTATGACCTTCTTCTCAAAAGTTCTAGCCCGTACAAGCTCATTTTTCGAAAAACGGCTGTTTTGGACACTTTGGCCGAATTCGGCCATTTCCGGTGGGCGAAACTGTCGAAAGGCACATATACACCTCGTGATCTTTCGTTGGAGCCTATAACCAAGTCTCTATGACCTTCCGTTCAAACGTTTTAGCCCGTACAAGCTCATATTTAGAAAAAAAACACTGTTTTGGCAAATGTGGCAAAATTCTGGCATTTCCGGTCGTCGAATCTGGCCGAAACCGTCAAAAGGCACATATACACCTCGTGACTTTTCATTGGAGCCTATAACCAAGTCTCTATGACCTTCCGTTCAAACGTTTTAGCCCGTACCTTCTAGTGCTTTTGCCAGTTTTCGACCGCGTGCGTTTTTTAAAAAATCTAATCAAAAGTACCAAGAGGCACTTTTACACACCAATAACTTTCATCTGAGCATATTTCCATGTATCTACGATAATTTATTCGGACGGTGTAGCCTGAACAAGCTCATTTCAAGCATACATGCCAGTCAGACGGACAGCCCAGATCTACATCGGTATTTGATGTCCATTTTCGCATTTGACCGTTCCCTGTTTCGAAATCTGGCAAAATCCCTAAAATATACATGTACATACACAAAACTTTCATTTCAACCCTTTTTAAAAGAAGTTTCACGAAAAAAATTAAACTTACCTATTATCGCCCAACTTTTAGTACTTTTTATTCGAAAAACACCTTGGCAATTGCAGAGTAAGTCAGATTATAACTTAATTTCTTGAATTTAAAGAGATTTATAAATATCCTCACAAAAACCTTGCGTTTTATAGCAATACAACATTTTTTATAACTGCTGCAGGTACGCTTGTTTACATCTGATAAGGTGAAGGACACAGCAAATTGTTCCTAATAGTTTGTTTACTTTTTATGTGTACATTTACAGGGGAGGGTGTCCGCGCTTTCGCCTGTTGTATGGGAGGGACATTATACCCTTAGGCGAGGAGTCCGTTATGAATCAACACGTGGCATACTATCTGCAACCGAACAATGCCTTACTAAGAAAAGGAAAGAAATAGTAGAAAAGGGTGGATGGCAGAAGCAATTCTAGAAAAAAAAACACAACAATTGTGAAGAAATAGAAGAGCTTGAAGCACAGCATTAACAGGACAAATGTATGAAAAGCTCAAAGAAGACACTGGGACAAATAGCAGGAAGTAGAAAACAGTTGCAAATCAAATAAAGATGGACGGGTGTTATTCGAACCGCAAATAAATCCAAAATGGATGTTAAAAGTATGTAGAAGAACTTTTTTAAGGTGATAGAGGAGAAATTCCGCAAATGAAGAATACAGAAGGTCCAATAATTCATAAGGATGAGGTCAGAAAAGCCATAAATTCGCTTAGACATGGAAAGGCTTTTGAAGACGATGCAATTTCGACCAAAATGCTTCAAGCAATAAACGAGATCGGATTACAAAAAAAAACATCGAGCTATGTAGCAAGATTTACAACACGGGTTATTGTCAGATGACATGAAAAGATCTACATTTATCCCCTTACCTAAGAAGCCAACAGTCGCTAACTGCACCGACTTCAGAAACATCAGTCTTATGATTCATATTACCAAGATACTGCTTAAGATAATTCTGTATCGAAACAGCACAGCAATAGACAAACAGATAGGCAAAAATCAGAGTGGATCTAGGAAAGGAAAGGGCACCCGCGAAGTCATGTTTAATCATAGAACAAAAAAAAAGTGTTTGGATCTATATAAAAATCTATATATTGGTTCATAAAGTATGAGAAGGCTTTCGATAGAGTCAACCACGAAAAGCTAATAGAAAAACTCAAGTTTGCTGGGCTCGACGGAAAAGATGTGCGAATAATAGCTAGGCTATACTTGGAGCAGGCAACAATTGTAAATACCAAGCAGGGAAAGTACCGAGCAGGCAAGATGTTTCTCTTCAATCTAATTTTCAGAGTGATCGAAAATAAAGATGAGGAAGTTTCCGTCGGTGGTAGAGGAAATAGCAACTTGAGGTATGTGGATCACATTGCAATTAGAACAAATTATAAATACTAGCTGAAAGAGTAAATAAAGAAGGTAAACATTAAAGTGTGAAAATAATTATCAAAAACACAAAAACAATGGCGATAAACAAGACATAGAAAAATGGCAAATGCGAATAAGAAATCCGCAGAAGAATCGCATTTGCAAGGAAATCATTCACCAAAATGAGGACGGTACTGACAAACCCCAAACACTCTATAACATCACGAATACTGTTCATTAAGTGATATATCTTTTCAACACTTTTGTATGGGGTTGGGCCATGTACCATCAGCAAAATATCGGAGCTGCGCTTAGAAGCATGAAATGTGGACCCTGAGGTGAATGCTAAGAATAATTGGACAAGATGTGTCACAAACGAAAAGGTATTACGATTTTCAGTAACAAGCAGGTCATTGTTCGACACCGTTCGCATAATAAAGCTGTCGTTTTTTGTGCTCATCACAAGGCACGATTCTCTGCAGCGCGACCTGATTAAGGGCATGGTGGAGGGCAAACGATGAAGAGGGAGACCAAGAATGCAGTGGAGCGACAACATCATGCAATGGACGGATCCCACCTTCGTGAACGCCAAGCGAGCCGCTCAAGACAGGTGAAGATGGAGATCTATGACAGGAAACATCAATCTACACGTCGCGCGGTAAGGTAAGCTACACGTTTTGGTCCATTATAGATAGCTATAAAGACGGACCTAACGATTGATGGATAGATGGATGGATAGATAGATACATAGATATACAGATAGATAGATAGATAAATGGATAGATAAATAGGTAGATGGATAAATAAAGTATCTATATTATAGTATATATAGATGAATACTGTTGTTTTTATCTTGTGAGAGAGATAGAAGTAATGTACACATAAACAAAAGTAGATGGTGAAAAATAAGTGTTCTGCATCCTTGCTGGAGCATTACAGATATTCTCGCGCCATATCTCTTTATCATAGCACTGGCCCATGCCCTTGGAAAATCAATAAACGGAAAAGAAGGAGAATAAGGGTTCCAAACACGACCTCGAAAAAGCCGAAGAATAAGACTGGTATGTTTAACTGTCCTTGATATTGCCGATGATATCGCATTGATAAGTGAACAAGTCAGACAGGTACAGACATTGCTCCATAGAGTTGAAACTGGGGCTGCGGCAATCGGTATGATGACAAACTAAAATAAAACCAAAGTATCGACCCTCAAATGTCCTGGTAAATAGAAAAAACCAAGTGACGGCTCCACTCTCGAAGAAGTAAAAGATTTACACTATCTGGGATCCCTGGTAAGCAGCTTGTATTGCATTGTATTTGAAAAAAAGAAACATATTAGAAGAAAGATTACAAACGATGACACAATTACAAGATCGTTGATATAAATAATAAAGAATAATGGACCCGGTATCATTCTTTATTGTACTCCACAGGCTACATGCCAATTTTGTTAGATGAGCGTTCATTTTGATAGGTATATCATTGATGGTTAGTCATGTTACTTTCTAGCCAATTGGTAACATTTTCACTTATTCCGATATTGTGATTTATTGCATCAAACGCTTTCTATTTATTTATAGATATACCTATTGTCGTTTTTCTAATGTCTGGGTTATTTGTCATTAATCAGGTAAATCCATAAGCGCAAGTGCCGTTGATATATTGTTTCAGAAATTATATTGAGAGTCACCAATATTATTGTTCTATTTAACTTCACTTTTTAGTCTGTTGCTGAATGATCTTTCATTTTTTCTTTTGAAAATTTGGGTAAGAGGGCGACAGAACGGTCGTTTGTATACACGTATTTGCATTTTCCTCCACTTTCAAAGAAGGGTAACATTTTTGCTATTTTTATTTTGTCATGGGAAAAGTGAACGACAAATTACAAATGTAGGCGAATGGCTTAAATAGACTTAGAATATCATCACACTAACTTGACGTTTTATTCTTTGAAGTCTTACGTGTTTTGATAATTCCTTCATTTGCAACAGTTTGAAGATATATCGTATTTTTACACCGCATGATAGGTATTCACTAATCGCCAATTTGCATCGGGGGTTTGATTTAATCAGCACATGCAACATGATTAGACATCCAGGTTATATGCTTAGATAATACTACGACATCAATGAGATTATAATAATTTCATATTTTGGCCACTTGTCCTTCATTTTATAAATGACCAATTTAAAATCATTCAATGCATTGTTTCTCAAAACATCAATTCAGACTTACGACAATGATCCACGGAGCCCTTCATTTGCCATGATGATGCCCAAAACTGCACAAAATAAATAAACTTAGCCACCGAATTACACTTAACATGTTATCAATATTTTAAAAAACATATTTTGTGTTGCTGTTTATTTAAGACTTCTATGTCCATATACCAAATGATTACATTATGCATTATTGAAAAAGTAGCAAGCCATATGATATACAGCGAATACAAAAAAACTCAACTTCATATATGCCATTAAACATATAAGGGAGTTCGATAATTCGATATTCGCGGATGTCGTCATAATAAAAGGGGGATAACCGTTGGTATAACATATAAGAAAAAACCCTCTGAAAATTGGAAATTTATTTTTTTGGGAAAGATTTCAGATAGTTAACATTTATAAACCACAAAATTAAATAAACAAAAGTATATTTTAATACATATTTTGATCTTGAATTTATACATATACTCTAAGTATGCGTATACTTGAGCGATTTTCAACGTTTCACCCTCTTTTTATTGGTTAAATATCCGCGAATATATAATTTTCAGGAAATGTCGAACTCCCTTATAACTATTGTGTATTACGACTAGGAATAACGTATACAATTTCATTCCACCATTACGACTAGGAATAACGTATACAATTTCATTCCACCATTTACCAACTTAAAATATTTCATTACATATCTATCTATGATACATTTAATCTTCTCATTTTCTTCTAAGGACTTTCGTCTCATTATACCATGAATGTAGTTTTTATTAGAAATTTGACTACATTCATTCATTTTCACATATTTCCTTACTTAAACGACAAAAGTTTTTAATGTTAAAAAAAGGTTCAAAATATATTATTATGAGCTATTGAAAAGTACTTTGACCATATATATGTTTTAAATAGAGCAACCATAACATCTGCAGTACAATGTCTAAATCAGTTTATCAATTTATTTCATCTGGCATATATACAACGCATTTGTCTAGAAATATCCATGTCGTTATTTAGGTTTTCATCTATAAAAATGACCAAGATACTTATATGTTTTTACAGAATTTAAGACTGGCTCCATTTGGATTGAATGTATCATATACAAGCCTTTCTTTTTTGACTGCAATAAACACCATGCGTTCAGTTATTTTATGTTTCATTGAATATGATATCTAATTTTAGACCAATTTCATTACAAATATTAAAAAGCTTTTGTAAACCTTAATGCAATGGACAGAATACAATAAGATCATCCGCATGATATAAATGATTAACCATTAGTTTACCTATTGTGCAACCAATACTTGTTCTGTTTAATTCTCTACTCATATCATATACATATCGATTGAATAAAAATGGAGCTAATATATCACCCTTCCTTACCCCATTTTTAACATCAAACCAGAACAAAAATTCAGTTCCCCATCCTACTCTCATTCGTTGATTGTCATACCAATATATTAACAATCATAGCTTGAAATTTTCTTTTCTTTAGTTTTACGAACAATTTCCAGTGATTTACACACTCAAATGCCATAAAAGCATATTAGGCCGTAGTCTATTGTAATTTCTTATTATTTCTTTAAGAATTAGATTAAATAAGTCTCACTTTGTTTCATTTATAATCCAAATTATTGAAAAATGATTCAATTTTCTGCAATATATGTTTCTCAATAATCTTGGACACATTAGTCGCAATTGTTATTGGTCGGTAGTTTTAGTGCACTTGTTATATCTCCATTCTTATTTTCAACTATAGGAGTAAAAGTTGATTCAATTACGGAATTCGAGAGAATCCATATTTGACCATTGCATTGATACAGACGGATAGTAGCACACTTAGATGATGAGCCGCATGATCAGCCGCTTTTCCTGTATTAAGGGCGTCTTCCGCTTTTATCACGTCAGTGGTGGTGAAGTAGATTTTTTCATCTCCATTTATTTATTCCTGGTTTAAGTCTTCTAGAGTACTTGGTATACAGATAAATATTTTATGGTGATGATGTGACCAAAAAGAGCAGATTACTTTATTCCCAATAATATATTTTCCTGATAAACTTATTCGTGATTCATCATTATTAATCTTTTTCCCGCAAGAAATCAACCGGGTTTTATTCAAAAGTTTTCAGCTTACATGCTCTAAATACATATTTCGTGCGATAACTTCTCATGCTGTCCGCCAGTACTCCATTTTTTTTAAAATTCCAACACCACTCTTTAAAAAGTTCCCTGTTTAGGTTATATGAATATTTAACGAACTTTTTTATCATTGAATTAATGCTTTGTTTCAATCCAAATTTTTAATCATATCTCCGATTGACCATTTTAGTGGCCGCCTGATATTGGTACGTAAATTTGGAGGTGTTGGTTTTATGTGGCAAAACGATTTGAAAGGCATCAAAATAAAAACCTAATGAAGAACAAAGGCTTTAGAGCCTGCTAATTGAAAACGATGATCATAAAATACTAAAATACTTAAAGTTCTTAATGTATACATTCCATATGCTGCACATGATAATATTGATGAATATCTACATAGCCTAGGAAAGATTGAAGCCATATTGAATACTAATGATTATTTCCCAGTGTATATACTTGGAGAATTTTATGTAGATCCTTGTCTTAAAGATAATAAGAGAACACAATTTGGTGAAATGTTATATAAGTTTGTTTACGACTGCAACCTTATAAATACAGATATAGACACACTAGCTCCTGATAATATACAAATGTTATGCTACATGGAATACAACCACCTAGATAGATCATCGCTTAAGTACGCCGGCGTATTTTGGATACGCCGGGACACGATTGTATTGAATATATTACGATACTTTATGATAAGATTACTTCGCACCATAAACAGTGTATCTTAAGCATTTAGAATTACCAAAGAACGCAATCAAATGTGACAAGGTTAAATGTAAATCACGCACTGTTCGAAAACTATAGACAAATTATATCATGATATATTTACTGCAATCCGCAAGGCATCTGAACATCTAAATATACAGCACAATGAAGTGAAAAAAGACCCTAAACCGATTACAGCGTGGAGCGTGTACTGCAAAGAAATACACATGCTAGCAAAAGAAGCGTTTATAATATGGAATGAGGCCGGAAAACCAGGAACTGGCTAGATAGTCAAAAATATGAGACAAACAAAAGCTTAATTTAAATATGCCCTACGATTATGTAGAAGAAATAGTAACATGACAAATGCCGACAAAATTGAAATTAATCTACCAAATGCAAATACGAATGACGTCTTGAGAGAAGTCAAACATCTCAAATGTGATAAAGCGTTGCAAGCCAACTGTATTGACATCAAGGAGATGATAATGTTGTCAATTTTGTGAAAGAATATTATTCTAGTATCTTTAATAGTGTTAGGACACCACCATTTAACCCCTTTAGAATTTGATCCCTTAGAAGACCGACTAGAAAAATAAAACATATCCAAGAGGTTATAAATGTTATTAGAAATTTGAATAAGGGGAAAGCTGCAGATTTCATTGGAGCCACTTCTGAGCATCTTCAAGAAGCTCGTGACAGATTATACATACTGATTACAATAGTGATGAACATGATGCTAGTACATGGCTACCTACCCAAAAAATTTATGTTCTCTGAATTGATACCAGTGATAAAAAATAAGCATGCAAGCCCTTCAAACAGATCTAACTATAGGCCCATAACCATGGCTTCAATCCGCTCAAAAGAAATGGAAAGAATACTACTACAACGAATTGAAAAGTATGTGGAAACTACAGCCAACGAATTTTGGTTCAAGAAAAAGTTGAGCACATACTTATATGCCTTATTACTGAAAGAAACAATACGCAATTACAATAGGCTAGGCTTGAATGTGTTTGTGTGCTTTTTGGATGCGTCAAAGGCAGTCAACTGCTACAAATTATTCAATATGATGAACTTGAAAGGAATACCATCATATATTTTACGAATTCTGTATTTTTGGTATTCTAATTTACAAATTTATATAGATGGTGTAGTCTCGACATTTCAATGTGAGCAATGGAGTGCGTTAATGTGAATTCCTCTCTCATTTACTTTTTTTTTTATATATATTTGATGTTAATAAGTGAGGAACCAAATAAGTTAGAAATCGGATGTGTAGTGGGTCACGAAATATTCAATCACATTTTCTATACAGATGATTTCATATAATCATGCCCTACAAGATCAGGATTACAGAGAGTAATAAAAGTTTGCATTGATGTTGGTTCAAGTCTTGACATGCTGTTTTATGTCACTTAAACTGAGGCAATGGTGTTTAAATTTAAAAAAAAGAAAACAATTTTGAGTTTGCGCCCGGACAGTTAAATGAGGCTCAGTTACACTTCTGTTCAGAATATAAGTATCTTGGATATATTATGAAATACAACTTGTCTAATGAAGAAAATTTAAATAGACAAATAAGACAAACATATGCTAGAGGAAATTCATCATTAAAAGATTCTATATTTTGTTTGTGAGAATTTACTTTTTAAAACAGATATGTGTAATTTGTCTCAGTTATTATGTAAATTTTCCGCTAATATTCTACAAAATTATGCATTGCTTATAATAATATATTTAGAAATTTCGGCTCAGTTTTAGAATTCCACACACAATAAAAAAAAGTTCACACAAAGGGGGTGAGACGGTTATTGATGTTTCATGAGGTGTAGACAGGTAGACAGGTGGGCAGGAAGACAGGTGGACAGTTGGACAGGTGGACAGGTAGACAGGCGGACAGGTAGAATTGGCAATGTAAATTGAATGGAAAGATGGAATGGTCTCATCAACATCGTTTGATTGTAAAATATGTGCTAGCATACATAAAATAGTGTTTATTATAATTATTTACACAAAAACGAGTGGATCGGCGTCAGTTCTATAGTTTGAATGCAGATGTAAGAACTTGATTAATAGTGACAATGGTAAAATGCCATAAACTATGCTTTATATTTGCCGACCTGTCTACCTGTTCACCTGTCTATCTGCCGACCAACATACATGTAACAGTCTGTGTTTTTACCACGGTTTCAATGTGCCGACCTGTTTACCTGTCCACCTGTCTACATCTATACCTATTCACCATGTACAATGTGCAGATTGGGAAATAGTGAAAATAAGTACTTGGAAGTTGATATTATGATGCAGTCATAACTTGTTAAAAAATTGTACAAAGAACTATTTGAACATAATTAAGAACATTCGAATTGTAAACTGAACAAATAAGTGTATCTTCTTGTCTCTCCATGTAGGGAAAACCGAATGTATCTTGTTCGGTTCCAAGAGAAAATTAAAAGGTATTGACGCTTTCTCCGTAAAATATAAGGACACTATTATCTCAAGTTCCAACACTGTTTAATATCTAGGTGTAACTCGCGACAGCAACCTATCTGGTGAGCGTATGGTATCAATTTTTTTAACCAAAGCAGTTTACAAAGTTTAATTCTTGTACATGTACAGTCATATGCTCTCTACTCAACCACGTAGTAAATTGTGTAACTCCCTAATACAATGTCACCTAGATTACTGTTGTACGGCATGGTGTAATTCACTATAGGCCAAAGACACATGTGAACTACAGGTTGTACAAAATAAAATTATAAGATTCATTCTGAATCTCCCATCTAGAAACCTCATCGGACAAGCTTAATATTACCAAGTTTCTGTGTGTAAACGATTGAGTGTCTCGACTCCGGTTGAATCATGTATTCAAGATAGCAAATGGTCAAAGTCCCAAGTACTTGAATGATCATTTCATGTTTACCAACGTTAAACATCAAATAGGTTATGGAATGTTAGTCTACCAACTATCATGCTCCTCATGTTAACACTGCTACAAGAACAAGCTTTTATTATAAAGCTATCATATACTGAAACTTAATTCCAATAAGCATAAAGGGGTATAGTAGTATCGAATTGTTCAACACCAAAATCAAGCAATTTTTAGTGCAAAGATCATGCAGTTGAGAAACTTGTGATTGCGTTTATTACTTATACATTGGAAGTCTCATATTTCTTATTTTTATCAAGTGCCACCGTGTCATATTATCCGTGTGTTGACTCTGGGTATCCATTGGAATTATGCTTTTAGCTTAATGGGTTATCCTACATCTACATCTACATCTATCCGTTTACTCGGCAAAACCGAAAGGCATCGCGGCGAGGGTGTGCGTCGTGCGGAGTGCTGCTAAAATTGCTTGTTGATGTGCAGTTTACTAAAATCACTTGATAAAATATGTGAGTGCAGTTTGTGACTAAAAACAGGGCAAATGCCATCTAGATTAATGGTAGCAGTTGCGTTTTGAACATCTCTGTGTTCTTTTGAGACGTCACCGCGACTGGTAAGCTGTTCCACTCGGTGATGGTCCTCGGCATGAAGCTGTATTTATAGACATTGCATGTCGCACTGATGCTTGTAAGACGGCTTCTTGCTGAACTACGCGTGTTGCGAGGATTTATGTATATGTAAGGCGGTAGTCGGACATATATATTTTGGTTCAGTATTTTGTGGAATAGAGCAAGGCGTGCCATTTTTCTTCTTTCTTCCAGTGACCTCCACTTTAGGTCTCTGTAGATTGTTGTGACGGTACCTGGCTCGCGGCTGTACTCGTTCTTTACAAAGCGTGCAGCACGTCGTTGCACTGCTTCCAACTGGGTAATATCCTTTTTGAGATGAGGGTCCCACGCTGTGGACGCGTACTCCAAATGAGGACGGACGATGGCACAGTAGGCCTGCTCTTTC
>LQRL01077312.1:24340-35647 GCA_001703475.1 Hydroides elegans | reverse complement strand
ATCGGTTGAAAATTGTCAATTTTGGAGCACTTTAAAAAGTGACTGGTCTCGTCAGTTCAAGAGATGTCTTCAGAAAAAGTGAGTGATGATGCAAAATGTTTCTCTGTTTTTCATTCATCGCATGATCTTGTTTATTTGCAAAATAGTTCGTCATTTCCAAAGTTAATTTTAGTAAAAACTGACCATCCTGCATATACGCATTGTTGAAGTTCACGGGGGATCCAAGGTCACTGACCTTCTAGTTTTGATAAGCTAGTATTAGCATTTAATGTAGGAAATATTGAGATAGATAAATTGAAATGCTTTTGTTGATTAAATTAAATTGATGGATCAAATATAAAATATTTACGTAGTAAAGAAAATTAGAGTTTCTTAAAGTAGGAATTTATATGTTGAAGCTGTTACAAAACAGTTGAAATTTCAACCGCATTGAATAACACGTATAATAAAAATATCTTCCTTCCGCTTCGAATTTGTAAAATTAGAACCAAATTTCTATATTCTAGATCCGTCACATGTGGTTGGGTTGTTTCCCAACTTGTTACCACAGAATTATAGAAACCAACTGGAATATCCCGACAAGCTTCCAGAACTCTCAGGCAAAGACTTGGAAAACGGCATTCTCGCCCTCATTGAGTATCTGAAAGAGGTGATTCCAAACAATCCCATTTTTAAATCATTACCAAAAAATAAAATTGATTTCAATAGACTTTTATATATAATTAACATCGACAACAATTTTGCGATACTTGAGCATGGCTCGGCCCTGTAACGCATAACTAGCGGTTCTGACCTTTTGTTTTATTCAAAAGATAGGCGCAGGATATAAATGCATGTACAGTGTCTATAATACTGAATCCACCAAAGTGGATGGGTTGTAACGTTGTACAAAATCTTATCACTGTTACAGAAAAGAAATGAACTCGGGTGCATGGATCCGAGCAAGGAACTTGTGACACACGCTATCGTCGAAGGCAATACCACTATAAAGAGTCGCAAACAACTCAGCCAGATCATTGATACCACCCTACTCAAGGTAACTTCATATTTAATCATTGCAATATGTCAATATATTACTAATTGAAACTGATGAACATAGACTTTTTTACATTTAGCGGAATAGAAGGAATAAATTATACATGAAGTAAACAGAGAGATTGAACAGCCAGTTTCGAAAAAAAAGGTAACACACACGTTTAAATTGGAACTTTCGTAATGAATCATTCATGATTGCCTCATCGCTTAATTAACATTCAAGGAATTCCTTGTTATATTTTGTTACGTGTTTTAGTCAACTCCAGAAATAGATCATGTAACAAACTATATATTATACATTGTTATTTTAGTGTTTCATCGAGACAAACGACGC
The DNA here is from genome assembly GCA_001703475.1 of Hydroides elegans. NCBI lineage: Eukaryota > Metazoa > Annelida > Polychaeta > Sabellida > Serpulidae > Hydroides > Hydroides elegans. The sequence continues at coordinate 34,278 of LQRL01077312.1, read as the reverse complement.
TTTGATCGCGCCGTTGCTTAGGTTACCAGACAACAACTGCCACGTGGAAGAGAGCGAAAAAGTGCTCAAGCGTGAAAAAAAGTACAGCGAACTTATCATATTGTATGAAAGAAAAGGATTACATAGGAAAGGTATGTGTTGTGAACATATACATTTTTCTCCCTTGTGATTTGATATACACAATATACATATATATATGTCGCATAAAAATGTATGTTGAATAAAAAAATGTATATTTTGAAATATCGAAAAGGTATAATTTGACGTTATGATTGATTAATAGCTTTACATAATATGAATACATCTGTTCAAAGTCTTACCTAAAAATACCATTTGATGCAATCATAAGAGAAGTGCATATTAGGTAATGATATAGCCGTTCAAATTGATGAATGTTTCAGAATAAACTTTAACATGTATTTTCTCTCCTGCTTAAAGCGTTAGATCTGTTAGTGCGGCAATCATCAAAGCCAAGTTCTTCAATGAAAGGCTTTGAACCCACCGTACAGTATTTGCAGCGATTGGGGCCTGATCACTCAGAACTCATCTTTGAATGTGCCGAGTGGGTGCTCGAAAAGGCACCTGAAGAAGGAATCAAGGTATTGAAAAAAAATCAACCATTAAAATATAAATACGTTGTATCTCGTTTGTCGAAAAAAAAATCGGTTAATGGTAAATAAGATTTTTCCGTCTTGATTCGATCGTCACACAAAAAAAAAATCTAAAAATAATGCATATGATATACAGCTTTGTATATGTACTACAGCTTCTGTTTTATGTATATTTCAATCTATTCATTTAAGGGAGATTCATTATTTGTCTCTTTCTTTTGTTCCAGATATTCATCGAAGATATGCAAGAGGTCGAGCAACTGCCCCGGGATAAAGTTTTGGATTATATTGAGCGCACTGCGAAGAGTTTTACAAGAACTTACTTGGTGCGTATTTAGTTGTTTGCAAAAGCAGCAATTGTATATTTTTATATGGATGTGATTTTTGAAAATCAACGTAGGCCTATAATAAGTAAATTGTTGTAAATTTATTACAGATTAAGCTGAATAGTGCATCCATTTAGCAGCAGGGCCCACATAAGCCTATATGCAACGAAGTATAAATCAACGCTTGAATAATTGCAGAAACATGAGCAGTTTCTATATATAAAATCCTAGCTTTCACAAAGATTATTGATAAAACATATTGAAATTATAGGAGAAAAGACCTGTTTTATTGCAACTGGTTTTAGAATTATTATAAATTCATTGAACTAATTTAAATGTTACACTTTTTTAGGAGCACGTAATCGAGGTGTGGGGAGAACAGGAAGCCTTATTTCACAACGCCTTGGCGCTTTACTACAAAGACACAATCTGTGAACTCAAGCAAGAATATACCAACTCCCTTCCTGAAGGTTTGTTGCTTTAAACTAATCTTTACACTGAGATAAAAAAAAAGTAAGTTAAAATAGAAATATAAGAATTTGTTTCAAAAACACTTAAATGTTTTGGTTCTTTTCTTTTTAGATAAAATGTCTTTGATTTGAAATTATCATCAAAATGGCTCGTATGTTTAAACACGCTGTAAGATAGCGAAACTCAGCCTAAATATTGCATAACATTATATTATCATTAACTAAGCAAGACTTTTCTGCAGGTCAGGAGCCAGCGGCCGAGGGTAAAGAACCAGGGGAACTCGGGGAATTGCGGCGAAAACTGGTATCTTTCCTGCAGTCATCAAAATACTATGTGCCGGAGCGACTCTTAGCTCATTTCCCTTTTGATAGTGAGTGAGAAATATCATAAAAGTTTTTATTTTTTGTGCTGCCTTAATTATATTTTCTCGTTTTACTTTGTTGGGTATTTCTTCTGATCAAACTACAAGCACGTTGACTAAGTCTTATCTTTTGTTTCCCCTCTTAAAAGTCGGTATATCTTTTCTCTTGTTAATGATTGTTATATTTCCAATTCAAGCAATGTTAGACCAACGACATAGTCTGCAGAGGAGTACTCCATCTTTCCTCCATTTATTTAAAATCCTTCTAATTGATTCAAATGATTCGACATGTTGGAGAATTTGCTTGTTTTTGTTGCAGGTTTCTTCGAAGAACGTGCCATCTTGCTGGGAAGGCTAGGTCGACACGAACAAGCACTGGCTATTTATGTACATGTTCTCAAAGATTTTGATATGGCTGAAATGTAAGTCAATTCAATTGATCATTTTAATCAAGGAATGAGCTAGTGAAAACATATTTAAACTCAGATTCTTGAATTTAAAAATTATTCATAAGTTATTAAAAAATATTTAAAAATTATGAAAACAGAGCATATATATATAAAGTTCTTACGCAGAACGGACATGAATCTTCTATTAAATAGACCAAATAGACCTAGCGCGTCTCGTGATAATAGCATCTCTTAAACATCGATATCCAAATAATAATAAATTTTGAATATATTTACTTTAGTCATAAAATTGACTTTTTGTAGTTCTTATCTGTTATGTATCCTTGGTGTTTTAACATTATAGGTACTGTAAACGACTTTATGCAGATGATCCAGAAAAGAATAAAGACGTAAGCTTATAAGCCATGTTCTGCTTATGCAAGTCGTGTGATTTGCAATCACAGTGCGTTATGAGTTAGTAAGTCCATTGTTTTCGTTTGATTAGATCTTCGTCAGATATTGATCTTTGCTTTTCATTTATAATTTGTTGGGACTCGTTTTACATGGTCATAGAAACAGAGAAAGAAAATAATTCATTTAACCAACAAAAATATGAACCAAGACAAAAATAAATATGGGCTATTTCTAGGGAAGGCGCGCAATAATTAGGAAAACGACATAGACGATATTACTTGTGATATTGTAGTTATTTATAACAAAATGACAATACACTGAATCAGCAACAAACCACTTCTGAAATAACACTGTGCCATATTGTGAATCAGTGGTTTGTTAACTGTTTCCTACACCTCGCGTATGAGAATCGATACTTTTTCATATTTGTTATAAAAGACGAAGATAAAAGATAGCTTTTAAAGGCATATGTAGTGGCATTGTCCTTGGACAAACTTGGTAATTGTTCGAAACACATTAATTACAACATTATACACGGTATAAAAAGTCGTTGTGAAATTTGAGATAAAAACACAAGTAAATTCAAAATGGAAAACATATCCTCTCAGCTCTGTTTTATCAAAAGGGTAGTGTAGTTTTGTATGCTGTATTGTTTTAACCACAAAATGGAATGATTTAACATGATTTTCTTCATTCAAAATGTTAAGGCACTTACTCATCATTTGATAAAGAATAATTTATTTCCAGGTGTTTGTGTTCCTGTTGAAAATGTACCTAAATCCTCCTGACCCCTCTTTCCTTGGCGTCATATCGCTCTACAAGAACACGTTTGACCGCAGCACCCAACCTGATATTCCTGCAGCGTTACGTTTACTCGAAGTGCATGCGTCTAAGATTGACACAGTCAAAGTAAGTGTTGTATATCAACGTATAATGAAATTATGGAAGTTTTAAAAGATGTCGCATTCAAGCAAGGCTGAATGATTGAATGAAGTTTGTAAGATCGAAGCCAAATATATGTCCTGCATATAGAAAAATACATGTACACACAATATATGTAGTAAACGTTTTGGTCCTAAAATATGCCTAAGATTTTGTTGGGAAAACCGATTACCGGTAATAAAAAGGTTTAAAAAGAGCGATAATTTGTATGAATATACTTACAAAATACAAAACATACAAAATGTCGGTTCAACACCTTATTGAATACAAAAAGAAATGCGTAAGTCAAATTAGACATGTCTAGTAATTATTTTAATTTGTAACCATCAGGCTTTAGAACTGTTGCCTCCTTCTACACATGCACGGGAAGTGCTTACATTTTTGGAGAATGTCCTCGAAGATTTTTCGAGGCGGAAACGCAGTACTCAGGTGCTCAAGAGTCTTCTCTATGCCGAGCATTTACAGGTAGGGTGATATCGTTTTTCAAATACAGATATGTGTTTGTATTCTACCTTAAAATAGTTATGGCAAAATCATTATAGATAAAGGAGGTCAAGTACATTCCAATGGAAATTTTGCAGAAGTTATGTTAAAACATACATATTCAAGGAGGAATCATCACAAAGAAATCGAGTAGTGTTTGTTCTATGTAAATTTGGTCGTGTCCCTATTTATTGCTTTTTAATGATGAAACACCTTTATTTTTTATCTGAAATCAATAACTAGTTAAAGCTTTAACTAGTTATTGGAAAGTGTTTTTCCATCCTTTTACTTTTCTCCCTTTTTTCAGGTCCAAGATCAACGAATATTTTACCAACGAATCAACTGTACCATAACAGAAGAAAAAGTGTGTCGAGTATGTAAAAAACGAATAGGAAATAGGTAAGCCTTATGTAGAAAATTGATATACACCAGTTGGCAACATTAGTCATAATCATGAATAAACAATATTATAAAGTAAGGTTGATATATTAACCTCAGCTCAACTAATAGCATTAAAAACAGTGTGCGAGTTTCAATATGTCCTTAAATTCGATCATTGTTAAAACTATATTAAAACAATATTTCGTTTTTGCAGTGCATTTGCCAGATACCCCAATGGTGTTCTCGTTCATTATGGTTGCTGTAAAGACAGAAACAAGTGTCCAGTGGAATCTTAGCATTTGCTCACAAAATGAATGCTTCAATGTAGATATGTATATATAAATAGCTTTGGAAATAGCGCTTTAATCGACGGAACCGACACACAAGTGTTGCTAGGAAAAACAACGAAAGCCATGGTGTGCATGGTAATTGCAACTAAAACTGGGACACTTAGGATACACTTCGACATACGTCTGGATATCCAATGAAGTTTTTTTTCCGACGAAGGACTTTTTTCAAGGATGACACGACGGTTGGTCTATGATATTAAATCTGTAAACAAAAAAAATGTATTTAGTTAGATATGGTTTGATTGACGTGAATAGCACAAATTTGCATTTTACTGCTTAATGGTCACACTATGTGTTTGCTCAATGCCACACATTCGGTTCAACCATGTGCAACTAAACATAATAAATGTAAGTAAAGATGTACCATATCATTACTTTGGAATTCGTAATCGAAATACGAGTTCTGCTGTCGATTGTATTTTGGACTTGAAAGTCTATGTTTAATTAATGTGTGTGGTATGAAATGGAAGTCTTATTTAATGTGTCATATTCAAATGCATTTTTCAGTTAACTGCATTGAACTAAGTGTTCATATTGTGTTATTTTTTATATGAAATCAACACTCATCATAGTTTGTTAAGTATAATGTTGAATTTCTATCTTCCTCATCGAATCAGATGATAAATAAGATAAGACCATTTAAATCTACTCAACTTATAGATTGTGAATGCCCCTTTAATTCATGATTTCATTCATTTCATGAAAATAGTTTCATAATTCAATTCTTCTGTATTCGTGTTACAATTGGCTTGGCTTTGCTTTAAGGCTTATTTGTTTTTTAAACTCTCTTCCCACTATGTTAGCATTAAACAATAATTTTCGTACATTTTCACTGCTCACATTTACTTGAAAGCATAGATTTAAATAGACAAAAATATCGGCCTATGCCTTGGACGACTAGACGAATTCAAAAGGTGGCGGATTCGATATAAATGCAATTATATGACCTAGTCTCTATTTGGAAAATAATAATCTAGTTTTAGTGTGTTTAATTTATATATGCATATGAGTTTTATAGAATTAATGTAAAGTGTCAGGACGAGATCTAAGTTACGTCGATATCCATTATTTTAGCTGTCAGGGGTAATTAACGGTTAATAGGTCTCAATTGTACTTATAAAATAAAGTGTAAAATGATACATTAAGTGTACATTAACAATGTATCCGAAAATGATATAAGATGGGCTGCTATTCTGAAATAAATGTATAAGAATTGTAAATGAATCAATAAATTTTACTATTGACTCAGTCACATATGGATAAAGCGCCACGTATTTCAGGTATATGTACGCAATCGTTCAACCCTCTCGATTCCATTTTGGAATTTAATATGAATTAGAATTATATATCGTTTCTTTGTAAAATAGTTAAATGCAAAATATGTTATGTTTTACTCTTGCCTAATAAGTTAGTTGCTAATTTTCTAAAGTTTCTGTGATAAAACGTTTTTTTTATTGATATGGAAAAAAATGTATTTGTTTATGCGGTTGTTTTATGTTGCAATGCTTTATGTCATTTGTAAAATGCGAAAAACCAATCGATTATGCTAAGAAATTAAGGAAAAATGAGATGCTTGCTTGATTGATTTTTTTTTCTGCACAAACAAAATCCGGCTCAAAATCAAAATAATATAATACACTTCAATGTAAAACGGATAACAAGTACTGAATGCATTTACATTTATATAAATCGTTTGCTCTTTGTTTAGAGTAACTACGCAAAACTACACCATTTAAGATAAATTCAAAAGCTTGGCACGTTTATAACAACCAAAGAATAACATACAAGTAACAACTCTGAAATCTCATTACCTGAATTATTCTTTTATCTACAGTAAAATAAGTTGTAAATTTTTCAAATTACTCGACGATCACAATCCAATTGGCTTTGAGGCTGAATGTTTGTAATATCCGATCATAAAATACTGGGAGTACTTTGGCACATGATTCAAACGACCACTTTCAAACATTATTAGCACAACAATAATATAAATCTCAAAATGTTAATTATGCATAATGCAAGTGAAATGAAAAAAAAATGTATAACCACATATCCCTTAGCCACAAAATATGTATTAAAGTTCGGTTGGTTAAATATAGCAATACAAAACAAATACAACATGAACTAAAATACTACATAACCAATCTAATGAAAATATCACTCATATCCCTTAACGTATAATGATATGTGTATATTTGGTTAATATCAGCTTTAAAAGTACTTTGAAAAAGCAACTAACCTCAGGACCAATCTAATAGAAATATCACTCATATCCCTTAACTTATAATGGTATGTGTATATTTGGTTAATATCAGCTTTAAAAGTACTTTGGAAAAGCAACCATATCCTAGAAGTCACCTTTTTAGATGAACGTTCGCTATCGCCATGGCAAATGAATATACATGTATATGAAGCTCGGCCTGTAACAAGTTAATCCAAAAGGAAATGTCTTTAGAACCAAAGAGATCACAAACTAAAATAACAGTGATATGATGATTGTGATGTTTAATGACATTTGCTCGACCACACAACCTAACATTAACTTAAGGCAACAAAAGTTTATAATTGTCAAGGTTTCTTACAAGTTTGTTAACTCGATGCATGTTTATCAAAAGTTCATAATTGTCACTGTTCGTTTCAAGTTCATAAACTTAAGGTACATTCACCAAAAGTTTATAATGGTCACGGTTCCTGGTTTTGCCGGTGAGGCTGTGATGAGTTTCGTGTCGCTTGCCCACATTAAATGCAGTAAGGTCGGGTGTCTGTGACACACTTGGAATATCGTGCCCTTCTGAAAATAAAGAGATAGTAACATGTATAAGTAAATTGTTATTTCTTACTCATGAAAGTTATTAACAAGACTGTCCAAGGACAGTGTGCCACAACTTGCACACCTCCTATTCACGCTGCGATATAAAAGTAAGCCCTTTATTTCTTTATTTGGCGTTTCAACAATTTCAATCATTAAGCAAGCGTGTCTATAAATCCATTAATTCATTTCATTTCGGTACATACAATATTGTTCAGGTATTCCTTTCAGTCACATTTAATTTGTGAATAGTGTATAAATTTGTTTCCAGTAACTAAACTTTTCTATCTATTTTTTTTTTCAGTTAATAACATCTGACACAAGTTTCTTGACTTTTATTGAAATGCAATAGAGAGATAAAACAGTTATATCCGTTGGTTCTTAGAATAATATCACTTGAGTTTATTCGCTTGTAAAACGTTGTTTTTATACACCTGTTAGTTTTTTCTTTGTTAAAATAATAGTCACCAACACTATGTTAAAAGCGCCACACAATTGCATCGTTACTACTTACAAATATCTATACTATATACAATTATAATTTGATCACCAATTTCTTCCCCTTACAATATCTATTATGTAATATGTAATATTACGCCATTAAATACTGGTGTATTCGAATCTACGGGACGCGAGGAAGCCTTGTACGTGAAACGCACAAAATGCAGCAGTGCATACCACCTATCCCGAAAATGGTTTTATTTTCTTTCTAACTGGTGCCTCTACATTGGCCAGTCAATGCTTTATCATTTACCGAATCTTAATCACAATACATGAACGACTAGGCAATGAAGTCAAACGATTCTTATCATCGACAACAAGCAGTATATCACGTGACGTAAACAAACACCCAGAAGATCTTGTATTTTCGCTCACTTAATTGCAGGAGGCAGGTATGGTCTGTCATCCCGAAAATGTTTTTATTTTTTTTTTTTTGAAGTGCTTATATAAGCGCGATTGCTTACGTAAGCACACCCTGAAGAGTTGAAACCCTAAAGATTGATATGAAAAAATCCGCGTTCAAATCCGTCACCAATCTTCGGAGGAGTAGCGATTTTAGAAAAAGTTTACGAACTAAACAAACAAACAAATAAATACATAACGACAAAGCGGTGGTACAAACCCCGGTTTGCTTTCCAAGCCGTGGCTAAAAATGTATTAAGAACAATTCTATACGTCATGAACGACCTTCCATCAACTGTCTTAAAGTTATGTTTCTTCAATTTTAACAAAACAGTAAAGACTATTTAGAAATAGAAAGTTAAAATTTATTAATTAGATTCGTCTATACATGTGTTGAACTCGAATATTTTATGGTGGAGTGCCTTACTCTATAATCCCATATGACGACCTTTTTCTGGTCGCCACCACTGATAAGTTTATAGTCGTCTATATATAGACACCGTACGACTCCCAAGTGCTCAAATAGTGTAAAGAGCGCTTTTCCTAGAACAGAGAAGTTCAGAATTCTTAGTTTGACTAGAACATTAACTAATATCCATCACAGATATGGTGTATATACCTTATAATTCCAAATAATGATTTTCTTCCTATCTCCTCCACTGATTAGTTTATAGTCGTCGATGTACAGACATCTAACGACACCTAAATGTGCCGTCAATACATATTTCTCTTCCCCTGTGTGTACACATTTTGAAAAATATTCTTAGAATGGTAGACAAACCAAAATATAGCCATCCTCTATTTGTGTCATAAATTTCTATGTCCTATTTCAATTTCATTCAGATGAGATTCAAATGTGAAGAGGAAAAACAAGGAAACCCACTCAATACTCAACCCACTGAATTAAATCATTCAGCAGCCTTAATAATATATGTTTTGAAGTTGAAGTGATATTTCTACAGGCTTGGGTTTTCTACTCTCATTTACTTCATAAAATGATACATATACATATTGCAAAATATATATATATTGCAAAATATATATATATTTTTCCATTAACTGACCTGAGTGGTTCCAAATGCGCACAGTTGAATCGGAGGAGCCCGATGCTATAACCTCTTTGTTGAACACAACGCAATACTGTAAACATAAATATAAGACAGGTTATATAAGGTATTTCCAATTGAAATATGTGATCTTCATACACTGTATATAGTATATCAAATTTCTTTACAATGGTTGTAAAATTACATATTTCAGCATAACACGGTAGTTCGACTAATTACAATAAATAAATATCAGCTTATATAGCACCTATAGAAATTGTCACAGCTTAGTTCAGTAAACCAGTTTTATTGTATGTTATTAATTGTTTTGCTCTGTGACTAAATACATCAGCCCTGTCAACTGAACAAAGTCACAACGATAACATACTACTTCCGCCTTGTGGCCTTCGAACGTTAGACTACAGCGTCCCGTGAGAATGCTCCAACTTTTG
>LQRL01077309.1:0-18654 GCA_001703475.1 Hydroides elegans | reverse complement strand
CCCGATAATGACACCAACGAGTCACATGCAAGCGCACCAACGGGTACCTCACTAGCTAGCGAAACTAGCGTTCGAGGTAGCGCCACGAAAGCGGGGCTCTTGCACTCGGGTCCCTCACTAGCTAGCACGACTAGCGTTCGAGGTGGCGCCGCAGCCGAATCCGCTTGACGCGGTAGATCGAAAAACCACAAATGCGCGGTATGTGGTAGTGACATACATCAACCCCTAAAAGAGACATGCCCAAAACGTCGACACCAGCCGCTCAGAAACGTCAGAGCGTTCCAAGGCAGGAATTACATTCTCAGCAACTTCTATCCTTGCTCAGTGAAAGTATTTGAAGGCTGCTTCAGGTCCACCGAACACGCCTACCAGTACATGAAGGCTCAATTCTACGGCAGGGAGGACCTGGCTGAGGAATTCTACAAACAACCTAACTCATGTGGGGCCAAGAAACTAGCAAAACAAGTAGTAACTGAGGCGAGTTGGGAGAAAGAAAAGCTGGAGATCATGAGAGTCATAATAAGAGCAAAGTCAAAGTGTGTACCAGAATATCGAAGGGAGCTGCTGAAATCTGATGATATTATCGTTGAGGCAGTTCACGGAGACAACTACTGGTCATTTGGTCTCAGAACTCACGATGTGCCGTGGGCAAACGAAAAAGACCAGGGAAAAAACATCAAGACTCGGTGAACTTGGAGCTCGTAGCAAGCCGGCCGCGGACTGGTGAGGGAAACCTTGCTGGGGAACCTGGCGGAGCTGGTCGTCTTCAGAATTCCCGAAACCAGCAGCGACGCCAGGAGAATGCCTGACGACATCCGCGGCCCTGCGATATACATCGTATAAAGGTATGTTCACCTAAAAAGCTGGGAACAAATTTAGAATTCCCCACACACTTACGCGCAAGTATATCTAAACTTAGACGGGCTACTTTTTTTATAGATAGTTAAAAACACAAAACATGCAAAATATTGTAAATACATAATTTAACTTTTACAAGTACATGGTCGACAGGTAGACAGGTAAACAGGTGGACAGGTAGACAGGTCGGCACATTTAAAGTTTTATAATTACATATTTTTACTTGGTGGACAGGTATACATGGTTGACAGGTAGACAAGTAGACAGGTGGACAGGTGGACAGGGAGACAGTGAAACATTGCAAGTTTTGTAAATACATATTTTGACTTTTACATGTACATGGTGGGCAGGTAGACATGTGTACAGGTGGACAGGTCGGCACATTGAACGTTTTATAATTACATATTTTGCCTTTTACGTAGACATGGTGGACAGGTAGACAGTTGGACAGGTACACAGGTCGGCATATAGTTTAAAGCATAGTTTATGGCATTTTACCAATGCCACTATTAATCAAGTTCTTACATCTGCATTCTAGCTACAGATCAAATCGTTTATGTATAAATGCTTATTAAAACACAAGTTAACGTATGCTAGTACATATTTCACAACTGCATGATGTTGATAAGCCATATCCATCTTTCCATTCAATTTAACTTGCCAATTCTACCCTTCGACCTGTCAACCTGTCCACCTGTCAACCTGTCCACCTGCCTACCTGTCCACCTGTCTACCTGTCCACACGTCTACCTGTCTACCTGTCCACAATGCCCACCTGACTTTCTGTCTATCTATCCACCTGTCTTAACCTCATGAAAAATCAGTAACCGCATCACCTCATTTGTGTGAACTATTTTTTTTTTGTGTCGGTGTAGACATATTCGATATTTTATTCCTAGAGTAGAGTGACATACGGGATGACATAACTATTAAACGGACGTCACCCAAGCCCTTTAAATGTTGATTTAAAGCAAGTCCCCACCCCATGTTTCAAACGTGCATAAAGACCTACATACCTCAAACCATCAAGTTAAATACGTGAAAAGTGGTAATAAATTATATAATCAAACACTTAGGAAAAGAACTTCATTTCTCATGTTTTAAAACATAATACATGCTTTTAATCAAATATTAAACACATTGACTCGAACGTGTTTATTTACAAGTTCCATTGTTCTTATGCATTTGCGTGATTTCGTCACAGTTTTTTTTACGCAAAACATTGCGTCACAATCGGGCTCGTATTCATGACGCCTACGTTTTTAATGAATCAATTTTTCAATGTGAGATAATTGTGTTTATATGCATTATGAAATGATAGAAGGTGGTTTCGTAGGTAGTTGGTGAATAATTTAGTTTTTATAACGAATGTATTTTAATTTCAAATACAAAAACGGACATAAAGATAGACAAAAATATTTAAAGATATTACATTTATTAGTAGTAATAGTTTTATCAATACTGACGGGTCCAAACCAAATTACTGAAACAATTTTATGTTTGGCCCTTTCGGTGATTTGAAACTAATTATTCTAATAAATTTTACATTCAGATACAATTATCTAGGAATAAAAGCAATAATACAATTCGTGACTAGTGAAATCTGTCAATTCTCCTCGGGAAAGCAAAACAATAGTTTCACTCGAGCTTCGCTCTCGTGAAACTATTATTTTGCTTTCCCTCGGAGAATTGACAGATTTCACTCGCCACTCATGAGATATTGGCATTATATTTAACCATCTGCTTGTTTACTTCCGGTTTTAGCGTCGCTTATGCAGAGATGCTTGAAGATTTTAATAAATGAATAAATAAGCTATATTGGTGTTATTCCATGACTTCCACATATATCTACTTGGTGTCAGATGTCCATTTATTATACGAAGAAATGCATAATATACCAATATGGCAAGTGCACTCAGAATACCCAAGAACTCAGTTTCGAGGGAAATGTTGTCGAAAAATGGAGGGCCTCGAAATGGATTTTGACATATTTGTTGCCGCAGCAAGACCAGATGCCGACGACAAGACTATCTCATACACGCTCCTAAACCTCGCTGGTAAGGAATCCATTGAATGAGCTAGGACATTTGCTTATGGTGAAGGAGAATCCGTTGAGAAGCCAAAGTGTTTAAAACAAAAGTTCAAGGAACTTTGTGAGCTGCGGAAAAATTCGACAATTCTTCGACACCGGTTTAATACAAGTAGCCATCGCCCGAACGCGTCATTTTCGTCATATTTTGTGGATTTGCGGAACCAAGCGGAAAGTTGTGAATTTGGTGATAAAATAACAGAATTCATACGTGACCGAATCGTGTGCGGAATTCACTCTGACATTGTCCAGAGGTTGCTGCTGAGAGAGCCCGAATTAACGCTTGACAAGGCATATGAGCTATATATCATACACGAGATGGAAGACTTGGACAGTCAAGGAATAAAAAATGATCCGGATTTTACGCCAAGCGTCAACTCAATCAGAGAAAAAGGGGAGAAGAAATAAAAAAAGTGAAGATGTTAAGAAATTGCAAGTATTGTGGCGAAGATCATCCTGTGAGACAGCGATATTACCCCACGACGACCATATACACCTCGGAGGCGTTTGCAACCCGATTCTCAACAGCTACAAGAAACCGATGATGATGATCAACAGCAAGAAGACATCATGGAGCACTATGTGATTGAAGCAGTAGACATACCAGGATCACAGAGTGAAATTCACATTACGGATACAGCACCTGGAAAGCATTTCGACTTTTCGACCGTTTCGAAAATTGACTCAGGCGCTAAGTGCAATGTTGCTTCCATGAACACGCTACAATCCCCTTTACAATCAACGCGTCAGAAAGGATCACGCTGATATCGTATTCAAAAACGGAAATGCGTACGCTTGGAACCTGTGAATTACAATGTGTTATCGCGAATCAGAATGCCATTCTCAAGTTTCATGTCATCGACAAGCCAGTGAAGAGTTTCGTTGGACTACCCGATGCATTAAGATAAAAACTGTTGCATCGTCACCCGAGAGTGCACATCAAAACAAAAGAAACGCAATCCAGCATTTGGGACAAATACAGACGCCAAAAATCAACACAATCCAATACATACAAGACACAGCCATTACAAGGTCCCACTCAATTCGAAAAATCACAAATACGCATTCCTCATCGCATCATCGACCTCACGAATTCGAACGACGCACTTACATTAAGTCATTGCATGGCACTCGCAAGCCGTCAGATAACGTACCCGTTCCCAGTGTCGTCCAGTTCCAACCGTTCAAAGCCATAATGACAATTCTGTGAAAGCTGAGAATGTGACAGGTGGAAGTACGACACTTTGCACAAAGGGTGTACAGACTGATACAAGTGTTAAGAGACAGATCAATAGGCATTTTTATCCTTCGCATATCCCTGTCCGTGACCAGAAATTTACATCCGTTTCCCCATCGTATCCAGTTGTGTGTAAAGTTCATCCTTTTCGACCCTTTCCGAAGCCTAGACCATTCAAAGTAATTCCTGAACATTCGACAGTTTGACAGCCCATTAGTGAACCGTTGAGCTGCCCGATACCCAAAACTGTGCATTTTTATTTCAATTTATTTCCAGACTCCATATTATATCGCCCAACGTCCGACCATGTCCAAACCCAAGAATATTTCAACACCAAAGCCAAGTGCTATTGACACTTTATTTGCTTGTGTTAAAGTTCCAGAACTGTGAAGCCCTGTGTTGTTTTTTTATTTTGATTATTATATGTTTATACATTTTTTGACTAGTTTTTACAATATAATGAAGTACGAGTAATTTTCTTGATCATTTTGGTATTGATATTTTTTATTGATATTTATTAGTGTATATAGTTAGTTCTATATACATTGATGCTTAAAGAGTTTTTTTCTTAATCATATGTTTCAGTGATAACTGATCAAAGACCGCTTTAAAGTTCGAGTTATAACGTCCGTAAGCTATTGATTAGTTTAGTTGCAAAGATCTAATAATTCGGTAAGATTTGTTTGTTTATTTACTTTTTTACATATTCACTTCCTGATTAACAAGTTACAAGATTTACATTTGAGTAAGCTATATTGGTGTTATTCCAGGACTTCCAAACATATCTACAGTGGGGAATTCTAAATCTTAGCCAAACACTGGCTTGGCAGTTTTGAGAAAATACTTTCTAGAGTTTTTTACCATTTCAGGAACATCTTTTTTTACAAAATAATTTCTTTATCTTGGCAATAAGTAGAGAGAGTAGTTAATCCGAAAACGATTAAACTTGCTTGCAGTTGTCGAATAAGCTGTCAATTAAGGAAATGATAGGTAATTTTGGTATATTCAACGTTTTAATTTTTACAAAATGTGTTCCTTTTTTTGTTCCAAGCTGGCTCGATTTGGAAGAAACGGCCCAGGTGACTTGAAAATAGTTAACACCTTTTTGCGAAATGTAAATGCTCAAAACACTCATTGTCTGCTGTTCCTAATTGTTATGTTGTGTAGAGGTGATTTCACAACTTTTTGAAACTGTGTCATAAAGTGCCCTTCATAGATGACAACTGAGATGAGTTCATTTCGTTCATATGTACCTTTTTCACACCACCGATTTGCCTGAACTACGACGCGACGCGACTGTCTACGACGCTGTCTGGACACCCTCCATGACGATCGCACGATCATCACCGATCGTCGCGGACCTTCGTAGAGCGTCGTGAGCCTGTTAAATTTGTCACGATTCAGCATGTTGAATCGTGGGCAATGCACATAGGTTGTGTGTATACCCTTCCGACGCGACGCGATTCCTTATATTTTCTTACACATGATTCAGGAATAATGTTTATAAATTAATCAAAATATCTATAAGTTTATAGAGTATTGGCATAGATATTCAAAACGATTCATACATGTTATAAATATTATTTTCATTATTATACATTTCTCTTAAATTACGCTTAACAGCGTTTATATCAATTTGTTCGCTGATCCAGGTTAGTTTAATTTATTAACATTGTTAATCAATAGTCTTTTGATATCTTTAATGATAATATTATTTTAATAAAACTATTTACCTAACTTTAACCTTACATTTTTTAAAGAACAACAACTCAAAATTATAAGGCACATAAAATAAAATTAAGTTCTAAGATTATTAAAATTCATACATATTCTATAAAATTGAAATGAAGTCTATATTATTTTTCTTTAAATTATTTGTTCCATAATTCGACCATTTTTCCTTTATTTCAATCCAATTATTCATTTCCAATAATTGTGTGTACGAATGATTTTTCTTTTTGCAAACAAATATATAATATATATAACGCAACATATATTAACCTTTTGCGCCATGGCGGTAACAAGTAATTTGATATGTCTACGATTTGCTCTACCACTGTGTATGGTCGTCGCGTCGTAGTTGACGCAAATCGACAGTGTAAAGTAGGCAGCTAGAGCAATCAAAAGAATGACAGGAACACCTTTTATGAAACTTGAAAATTTTGATTTGTATATACCTGACCAGTTAACACTTGGATTCTGTATTTTTCTCTCTTGCAAATATACATATAACTCTATACAACACAATAGAACATAAAAAATCTTCTACCTGGAAAGCAATTATCGAAAATTTGTAGATAGTTAAAGTTTAAAAGCAACCTCTTTTTGAGGAATACATCGTGGGTCCTCTTTCAGTTATGTATTTTCTTCATTTTCAAACATGATAAATACTAAAAACCAAGATAAATAAAACACGAAGAGGTGTCTCAAATCCAATCAATGGACTTCTTAGGTCTATCATTATGCATTCTCAAAATCAGGGTAGGGCCTATAGATTTTATTTATGTGATTAACATACTTGTGAGTCTTTTAATTTTTGACTTCACTGTCGGTCCTCTCCTTCCCCGATGATATACCTCCCACGAAAAAATAAAATCCTCAAATGAAAATTAATAACGTTAGAAATTCAAAATAAAAGAATAATATTGAAAAATAAAATTTTGTTTACAAACAGTCCTCGTGAAAACAATATTTGGTAATAGTTTGATAATGGGGACTATTTCATTAATCATACACATTTTAACCCGAAATGGTTATTATGAAACAAAAAATGGCTCATTGACTATATAACTATATACGTTGAATTATAATCGAGAATAAATTGGCTAAATAAACATTGTATATCCCCACTTAGCGTGTGGGTGTTTGAATCGAATTTAAGCGTAGAGTTATAAGCGCCTAGGCATGGAGTATTAAGCAAATGGACGAAGTGTCGTAAATATATAAAAGGCCATTTATGTTATCGATATCGCTGCGTAGCATTTCACAAAGAATGCTTAAATGTATTAACAATCGATTTGGCATGGCAGTTCACATTTATATTATACCTTATTCTACTCCCTCAGTAAAAAAACACTCGATAATCTGCATATTTGCAAAAGGACACCCTAGCCAAAAACAAGTCAGGCTTACGAAATAGAGATAAAGCAAAATCAACAAACGTGTGTGTTTTGAATTAATGATTTATTAGTGTAATGTACGATTTCAATTGAAAATAGATGAATGATTATTTCTACTAGCTTTTAGTGGTAAAATTAATTTCGTTCAAATTAAAGATTTTTCCGGCTATCCTCCAAAAGCTGTCATTAACCTTTTGCATAAGGAATGCTTATTGACGTAGATTCCTACAGCCAAAATAGAGTTTTGATCCTTGTTTGAAAATATTGAGGAAGTATATATAAAAAGGAAGTAAATTAAAATGAGGAAATTGTCAACTTCATATCAAACAAAGCCGAATTATGGCATGTTGAATAATTGTAGCAATAATCATCACAATTTTGTAGGTCATAATTAATAATTACAATAAAACCTAATTTTCTTTAAATATCAACCTAAATATATCTTAACGAGAATGCTAAAGCACACTCAATATAAACGTTTTTATATAAAAAAACACAGGCTGACTCTGTCCCTCAATCGATAAAGCGTAATCATCAGTAAAACAGTGAATATTTTAAACAAGGTATTGTATGTCTCGTGTAAGTTCTATATAGACTGTCTTTCTGCTCGGCTTTTGACACGTATAGGTGTTTATAAGTGCGTGATAAATGAATGACTCTTTAATTTATATATTTTATATCATATTGAAAGACACTAAACATATTACAGCAAATTGGTTTCTTTGATATTTGGTGGATGTTTGTTGAGGATTTGACCATCCTTCCCTCAAAGTTATGCATCTGAATTGAGAATATTCTGTTTAGGGTATGAATAGAGTATATATCGGCTGCTCCTCGATGGAATCTGCTTTTTCAGATCAAATTGGACACTAATGAATATTTAAAATGAGAACCGGATGTAAATATTGAGGTTAAGATGCACTATTAATAAAACAACCAGGAGAATTTTAATGTGTCATTTAGACATTAACTTCCCTTAAGCTTTCATTTAGAAGGGTGATTTACACTACTGAATAAGAAATCATTTACACTTATCTACTCCTTTTATCAAGAACAGGTGCAAAACGATTATCAAGCATATCAATGAACTACTAAATGGATTAAATAAGCTCTGAAATAAAAGGATAGGATAAGAACCCTGAAAATGTCAATTACAGTTATGCTAAATTGCATTGGAATGTAAAGCTAGACCATAAAAATACAGCAAAAGTACAATAAATATGTAAGTCATTTTATGGATAATGCTCCTTACATGTCAATAAGTAACAAAACTGCATGCTATTAATGTTATTCTTATTATTTCAGCAGCATTACACTTTTAATAGCTGTGTGGAGCATTGAGCTTTAACATTTTGTTATGTTGTTAATTATGTATAAGTAAAATGAGGTTATCAAATCTGTGTGTTGTATTGAATAAGCTACTACCCCCATTGTAGTCAATATATCGCCAATCCATATCTCAATACCACGACAAATGAAGGGCGATTTAACAAGCTATGTCAAAATGCATTGTTACCTTTTAATGGTTATATACTCACGTTATATTCATAGATAATGCTACGGGATCAATGCAACTAATATTATCGCATAGTTAGGTTAGTTTATGGCAAATTCTGTGTGAAATGATCAGTCAAATTAAAAATGTTCAATGCCTTTTTCTTTAAAAAAATATTTTGTATAGTGTTGCACGGACCCTTTCTAATAAACATCAACATTGACATGGTAAACTTGCTTAGTCACATTTGAAAGGTGACGATAAATTTGTCAAAAATTTGTATTTACAATTATTATGTGATAAAGGAGGTTTTAACATAGCAAAGCGAAAAGACGTGCTTAAGGATCATACATTGCGCTCGTAACGCTTTAAAATGACAAGGTAAAACCTTCTTATTGCTTTCTGACTCGAAGAAAATGTGTGATACCAAATGCGACATAGGAGCTTTTACCATAAAACTGTGAATATTGACCCTCTTGTATTTGGCTTAGTATATAAAAATTTCTATAACACTCAGCATCCATTTCTCCGTGAACAAAATATATGCAGCATTAGCTGTGCGTTCCGAGCGTACATCATAGGTAAGCTCTGATGACGATTGGTTATCATTAAGGTGTATATACACCAGCCCCTTTTGGTACATAATGACTAGACGAAACATGATTGATATCTAAGAGGGGATAACAATTTATGTCTAACAAACAATAAAAATGCGCTCAATCCAAGATAATGTTCTAAATATAGTTATTTAATTATAGGTGTTTAATTATGTGTAAATGAGGTGTGATTATCCTTTAAGCAATATATGCAAATTGTAATAATCTCGTCTGTTGTTATAAAATTCAAGGTAGTGAGAAAAAATGCAAAAGATTATGGGATATCTTGTACTGACTGTAATTAATGTGATCAATTGAATCGATATGGAAGTGATTTATCCTTATATAAACATTTCATTATGATATATTTGTTAACAAAATATAAAAGTACAATTTTCTTATATACTTTCATAAAATATAAGGTATTATATCAAAGGGCAATATGTGTAACATTTCATAATAACTGCCACGAATGAACCGAAGATTGATTTGGCAGAAGCCTACACCCAATCAGATATATTAAGCCAAATGAACTTAAACGAAACGTTTATCATGAAAACGATTATTGCATTCTCAGAAAAATATAGGTATTTCTGAAATTCTCTACAACATATCCTCAATATGAACATGTATCAGCATATTATTTCATAAACGTATTTTGAAGAACTGAGTGCTGGATGTGATGCAAGCCAACGGCTTTTTAATGTTTGGAAAAACATGCATTGTTTGGATGTGATGCAAGCCAACGGCTTTTTAATGTTTTGAAAAGCATGCATATCAGCCAATAATATGACACACAACGGAAAATTACTTAATTTGATAAATGCAATAACTATTAGCGGATGAAAAATCAGCTGAAAAGAAACAGTAGATTAAGTTTAGTCATTGTGCCAAATATGGAATAATGAAATCATATTTTATCGGATAGGATTTATGTCATGGTTACAGCAACAATACACAAGTTATCATATATAAGTCTTGGATCATTCACATGTCTCATTAGAACCCCTGTTAATGTGTTGGCTTCTGTATGATAATTATTTAAAATGGTATTTAAATAATCTAAAATGGTATTGAATGTGATAATTGTATCTGCAATAGTTTCAGGTAGGATATATTACTATTGTGTTATTGCGCTTTGTGCACTTGAAAATAAAAATAACGAATTGACTTGGAAGTTAATTTATAATAGTTATAATAATGATTATAATTATTTAGCAGATGTTGACTTGTTTTCAGTAAACATGAAGTATTATTGACCTTAGTTGGACATGATGACCTTTAGGTCATCATGTTCAACTTTGGTCAATAGTATCTTCATGTTTACTGAAAACAAGTCGACATATGCTTTATCATATGCTATTAGCATTCAAACATTTAAATGCATAATTCACATCGAAACATTCAGTTGCCCTTATTAGCTCAGTCGGTAGAGCGATGAACTCAATACTTTTATTTTATTCGGAATCGATAATAAATAGTAATTAAATAACAACTGATTTCCTTAAAGCAAATGATTTTTCAAATATAATTATTTCATTTTTTTTTTAATTGAAAAGAAAATGTGCCATTGATCGGGCTGGAACTTGGGACCTCTTGATCCGTAGGCCAGAACCTTAACCCCTACACCACCGAGACCTCGCTGACTTCGCGCTTTTAAAATACAATCTATACTAAGCGTCAAAAGTATCTAATATTATTTTGAAAAAAAGATAAGATACTACCTATCTATTTTTATTCAATATAATAAAAGATTGATATATCGTTAGTACTTTCTGAATTTTTCAGTTAAATTGAAAAACATCTAATATAAATACAAATCACCTAAAGCACACAGGGGTAAATGTCAAAAGTCACAAAACGCCATACCACTGCATAGTTTATTGAAGTATGTTAATTTTATCAATTAGACAATGAGATAATGACGCCTAAGCAATATCGTTAATTTTTCAAGATTCAGAAGTCAAATTATTATTGTTTAGGCAGTATTTTCACTTTGAGTTGTTTTTCTTACAATACAACCATAAGTGGTAAGAAAACGGTATAAATTATTAAAGTCATTGCAGATCTATCGTGATCTGGCAATCGAAAGCTGGAAAACGGCAAAACCCTTTTAAAACTTTCATATAAAGATTTTCTTACGCATATGTTAGAATCCTTGTTTTGTAAATAATTCTTACAGAAATTAAATTAAATAAAATTACGAATATTCATAAATGTCGTCTAAAAGGGATGAAGGTTATTTACTGTTCGAAATAACGATATAACGCTTGCTCGATCGGATGGTCTTAAGTCGTACTCAATGTCCAAATCGTGAGAATTTTCCATGGAATTGAATAGTTACTTACAAACTGAATGAGCAAATTATCGTAAAATGCTAGATAAATGTCCTTATTTAAATCGTTTGCAGATCCGCCAGTTTGTAAAAACCCGATCACGATCACACACAATGATAATAATTATCTATTCAGTGTTTCCTATCCTATCCCTGGATTAGTTAATTGTAAGCAAAGAATGTTACAATTTGAAATAATAATTTAGCAATAAAAATATGATTAGACACATAATTAATTGATATAACTGCATTGCGATTATTGAGACATTCACCGAATAAAGAAACTAGTGGTTAACAATCAATTGTGGAGTGGTATGGCGTTTTGTGACTTTTGATTCTGACCCCTGTGTGCTTTAAGTGATTATTTTATGCATTAAATGATTTTGAATTCATCTGAAAAGTTCAGGATGTACTAACAACATACCAAACTTTATTAATATTAGATTTTAAAAAATATGTTATCCATCATGTTTTACTAAGAAATTTCCAAAAAAAATACATACTTTTGACGCTTAGTATATAATTGTATATTTATTGACTTTTATGAATTTTCAAACTGGGAATGAAAACTGTGATAATTGAGCGAATAAAAAGTGAAACTGTGAAAAATGTTATTTGTTTACATTACTCGGATAATTTTTCAACAATTTCTACGCAAGTCAATATTGAGTATTATTGACTTGCTCTCGACCAATCAAAAGGCGCGTTACAATCCCATCATATAATAATATTATATATTGATTATAATAACCAAAATCATTATTATAATCATAATTACTACTTACTACTTTAGTTACAAGCAACATATTTAAAAAAAACCACTCAAAATGACCAAAGTAAGTGTAAATTATTTTTAGAAAATTCTGACATTAAAAGCCCAAAAGTGCTACCTAAACTATTTCCTTGTCATTAAATATTAAATCTCATTACAAAAGACTACAGTAAATACACCATAAACATCGCTTTATTATGAATAACAAATACCATCAAGCATCAACCAATATACTTTATGGGTTGTTATCATAATGATTCTTAAAGCTTTAAGCATGAATTTTACCTAAATTTTTACTAAATGACATATCACCAATTATGTCCCAGCGATTCCTTACTACCAAACATGTTCAAAAATAAATATTGTGCTGTTTGGTCTACATAGTAAAGTTGGTTGCGCCTTTACTAACGTCAACCAAACTAACCCTAAAAGTGATCCCGATTAGGCGTTTACTCGGTCAAGGTCATTCCTAAGGTTATTCTTTGATCAGTCCGCTGCAGTATATAAGCTGTACTTAACGGCTTTCCACCCTTATTCATTATCCGCGCTTCACGCAACATGAATTGTAATAGCGAACAAATTATATTAAAAATTGCTTTATTAATGTAATAAAGCCACTGCATTAGTTATTATATATGTAAGCATAATGCAAACTATTTTTTAATTATTTGTATTTTTCGAAGGGACTGCTACTCAGCTTTAATCAATAATCGCACATACTCTAATTATAATTTCATAAAGGATTCGAATTTACATAAAGAACCCAATGGTAGAAAAGTACAACACCTGTGTACTACATAGCAAGCTCCACACTAACACGGGCAGCAACTCTTTTTTTCTCTTCCCCATGAACTGTGCGGTTTTACCCGAGTGCCAGTCAGTCACAACAGAACGCATAGTTTGTATAACCAACTCGCCTCGGTATTCCGCTGAGCTGTATGAGTTTCGGGCACGTATGTCACCTGCAATAACAATAATATATCTATTTTAATAGTTTGGATCTCATATTCATTGTTTATTAGTATTAATTTATATTAACTTATAAAAGGGTAAATTCTTTATTCAATGTACCAATTATTATAAGTGAGTAGATTTTCTAACACGCAATTGCAGTGTTACATTTAGTTAAAGCATTTAAAAAAGTATCATTTTGCCGAAATTGCTCACCTGTTTTGCTTCTCAATCGAACCAAATCACCAATGAGGTGCAATCATGGGTTATTAATAAAGATCACTGCACCTCGCTGAATAGCACTTTTTTTCAAACTCCACATATACAAATCGATATTGTTAACAAGGCATACTTAACTTAAAGGTTTTGCTACCATTCTTCCGTGCTTACCCATTTTAATGATTTCACGGACAATAACAATGCAAAGACACACTACAGGTGTGCATGTTAGAATGATTTATATTTAGAGTTGACATAATCAAGAAATTGACTCTCGCTGTGGCACAAAGTAAGAAGTACCCCCATAAGAAGTACACTCATAACTGTTTTCACACCAGAAACTGAAATTGAAACTTTTTAAACTGTTGGATAAGGAGCGCTCATGCAAAAGTTAATTCCTAAAATGCTTGAGCACCGGATGAATATTTACATAAAGACAGCCATTGCAACGTGCTTGTTCTTAAAAGTAAACTTTATCCCTAATTGACCACTGTATGAATAAGTACGCCAAAATAAATGAAATCTATGTTTTCTGGAAAAAAAATTATTTATGATATATTTTTTCATTTTCTATGACTATATACAATAATAACATGACTAGCCAGCGCCTCAGTATGTGCGTTTTTTTTACCCCTTTCGCACGTGGAGCTGTTGCCACCACCTCATGACAAATTTAATTTCGCGAAACTACTTTGTGCAACTTGCTGCGTAACGTAAAAAAATGTCTGGATTCTTCTCTTTGTCTGGAAAATTTTGTGGTGGGTCGTCTTCTGAAAATCTTTTTATTAGAATATAACCATCAGACACATCCCCTCTTCAATTTGACAGACAAACAATATTTCAATATCACAATATTACTGTTATTTTAATACCAAGAAAGTCTATTTATCCGGGAGGTTCTCCATATTTGTGAAATACGCGATAAATTGTGCAAATGTTTAACTTAACTTAATTGTGCTTACACACCACATCAGCATTTCTCGTCAAGAACTCATTATTTTATATAGGTTATGTTATTTTATCTGAAGCAAACCTTTACTTATATCGTCATCCACAGCAGCCGGTCTGGCCTTCTTCTTGCGTTTGCGCCTGCCCTCGACGTGCTGCTTTTCGATAGGATCAACCGATGAATACCTCACCATGTGCAGCTGTATTGAAGTTATCTGTAAACATAATATTACAAACCGTAAACAATGACCTATTTCCCTTTATTGTCCATGTTATTGGTACTTAAACACCTTTTTGAGGCGACTTGCAGAGCGAGAATTTGATAATTCCTATAGGAGACCTTTGGTCTATCTTAATTTTCAATTTTGTTCCAGTCATTCACCCACTTAGATAAAACTTTCTACCTTTTTGCGGAAGATTATTTTGTCTGGTACAACTGTAATCTGGCCGTCGTAAAAGGACACGAACTGATAATGTTTAAATAGACATGAAGTAATCAAAAGCCAAAATTCAGCATAACTAAGCACACTTTCTGCGAACCTTGTTCGACCATGTCCAGATGACATGATGGTTTCTTTAACAACTTCTTTTCTATTTATCTCATGCATGATTGTTCTTAGTTGGTCTCTTGAAAATCCACTGCCGTGAATACCATGGTTCCGTAAAAAAATGTTTGACCTGCTAAAATTGCTTGCACACCAGAATGTCACATGCTATCTATTATATTAGCACGAAAGAGTAATATTGTGAACTCGGTCATGGGTATGTTTCCCCATTCGGTTTCTATTCAACCTTCCCCTTTTAAAAGTCTGCTTAAGAATCCTGAACGAAACCCAATTTCGTTTTTATAGTGAATTGTTACTGTCACTTCACGTTTGAATTATTTCATGTTTCTTGTTCTTGAACTTGTATGTCAAGTTATTCATTATAATGCTCCTGTACGTCGAATGTGTTTCTCAATAACATGTTTGAAATTCTATTTTGATTATTTTGATAGTTCATCCTGAAACGTTCAGATTATTTGAAAATCAGTTAATGCAGATAATGACAACTTACAGCGCACAGGGGTCAAAATCAAAAGTCACAAAACGCCACTACATAATTCATGAATGCCTGACAGTTTCATGGATTGTTGAATGTTCTTATGGTTGCTATACTCCCATGTTTTTGTTGCTGTAGGTTAACTAAATATCACTTTGTTTAATAATAATTGTCCGGCTAAAATGTGTTTTTGTTAGGAAAGACAAAATAATCAAGTAAATAATACAAGTAAATAATCAATTCAATAGAAAGGGACAATCACACTCGTGTGATTGCAAGATGGTATATTTAAAACGATTTCACATTAAATATTAGAGAAAAGCAAAGAACCAAAACATATACTGTTTTAAACTTCTACAAGCAGGAAATAAAACCATCCGAAAATCAATCACAAAGTACAAAGGTAGTAAACAGCATATTGACCGCCTCCCGAAAAAATTGTCAGCACGTCAGGCCGACAGCTTTTGAAATCACCCGACCTTAGCGAAAAACAATCGAACCAAGGCCGGGGAACGACCACTTTTGCTATTCTCTGAAATATTCTGGCTTCTCAATGTGTCATTATTTTAATATTTTTAGGAAATAATAATGAGCTGTTTGAATAAAGAAACAAATAATCATGAATAATCAAGAAAGTAGATGGTTGCTTGATTTTAAAACAAATATGCAACTTTAAGGCGCTCTCTCCATGGAAAATCTTTCAGCAATCAAAATTGTCGATTTTTACTACAAACTAAACATAGAATCTAAAAATTCTAAATAAAAATCAAACAACCATCAAATAAACTTTTATGTTGTGTTATTACCAGACTTACATTTTATTTATTTAACTATTGATATCTGGTAGTATCCCAAACGCAGGCGATCCACAG
Source organism: Hydroides elegans (assembly GCA_001703475.1). NCBI lineage: Eukaryota > Metazoa > Annelida > Polychaeta > Sabellida > Serpulidae > Hydroides > Hydroides elegans. The sequence continues at coordinate 2,122 of LQRL01077309.1, read as the reverse complement.
CACTCCACGAGAGACACTGACTATACAATACAAAATCCCCCAGTACTCACACCGTCTACATATATAGTATATACATAGAATCATATAATAGTGTCATGAAATGTTAAGTCGTTCTCTAGTCTATAATTCTCAAATCGCGATTTATTTCCCGATCTGTACAATTGCTTATTCATTTAACGCTTTCTTGTTTTCATGTCGCGGATTTATCAAAAACAAACAAAAACAAACACATTACTTAATAAAATAAGAACCATATGATAATGACACCAAGAAAATTAGCATCATTGCCTAGCAACCATTCAGACAGGGATACCTGCCGGATTTACTCTACTGTCTTCTGATATGGCGTTTTGTGACTTTCGATTTCGACCTTGTCAATGTTATTTCTTTATTTAAGCATACGTAGATTTTCAATTATCTTTAAAAATAATATATTCATCCAAATATTCATCACGCCCTGTTGATTTGCTTCGCTTGAAATGTGTGATTTGCTTTGACATTCATCCCTTCATTCATATACACAGCACATCGATATACAATTACATGAGCGTCCTAAAAACTCTTTAATTCATAAGAATATACACTATACGAGACAATAAGAATAATTATTATTTCTTCCAATTTTCAAAATATTTGATTCTTCTTAACTTTTACCTGCTAAATACAAACTGAATATCGTTTTGTTCAATCACGACAAAATGATCTTTAATTAGCATTTAAACTTCCTTATGCAAAGAGCAAATACTCAAATCATGTTGATATTTCAAATCTATCTATTATGATAGATTTTCAATTCGTCCAACAATGATCCTCGAAAAATGAGAATCACACGTGAGTAATTAAAGTCTTGTAAGGTAATTCGACGATTGTCCTCACAACATGAGCATCACACGAGACACATGTAAGATTCCGTAAGTTTAAAATGTCCCAAAAATAAGCCATAGTGACCTCGCACAGCATGTTTTACGGAACGCATGCGTTCGAAAAAAAAACCTTAAAAACTCCTAAATATTTAGTCTAGCAAAGTCTTAATAACCGACCAGACATATGTGAGCATTTGCAAAACAAACATGAGTCTCAAATAGCCAACTAACTGTGAACCCACCACAACATATCTTATGATCCTGTGTAATCTTACATACGTCTCATGTGACGCGTTAGTCATGTGACGCTTAAGTTACGTAAGATCACATAAGTCTCATATTGTGGTATCATTGTAAATAGCCGACAGTAAATGATCACGTACGTCTTATACTATGACATAACTGCGAGGATACGGTGATATGTTGTGATCACACAATTAGACTTATAGTGCAAAACACATAGTAAGATTTGAGTCTCAGCAAATATTTCTGAGATCGGTGTTTATAGGCAATACATTATTCCGGTGGATGTATATTTTATTTCACGGCTGTTTATTTTCTATACAAAACTGCCCTTTTTATTTTTTTGGTTCTACCAACGATGCCAATAATTCTTCAACCCCTTGTTTGTTTGCATATGATTAACCATGCGTGTTTTTACCTATTTATGCATGAAATCAAGTGAAATTTTCAATTTTTTGCTGTCTTTACACTTTTTAATGGTTGCCACACTGCTTTTCCCTTGAAATTAACATATGATAAAAATTAAAATAAGCTTATTCTAATAGTGTAATACTTATACCCACTCCATCTTAATTTATTTAAAATCCATGGCGGTAAACATGAGACATATTTAAATAAGATATACACTTTTTATTACAATTTTATATGCAGAACTTTGAATGGCATTGAATCTCAGAAAACCACTTTTTATGGATTTTTACTTTCGTATTGCAATAATCCATGTTTCTTTAAGAATAAACATCTTAAATGGATAAAGGACAAGATACACTAAGAGGATTAACGCTTTTGTAAAGTTTTATTAACCTCGAAGGTGAAAGCTCATATAATCGGCTTTATAGTAATAAAAAATGAGTATTCATGTATCTCATTGAACACTCTAGGCATCCAACTGAATGAATTGGAACTGAATGTTCAGGTTGTTCATAATCTCTTTGATAAAAATATCTTACAGTTGTATAGGCAGAGGAATATTCTATTAATAAAAGACAAATGTTGTAATTTAATATATAGGTATA
>LQRL01077305.1:13603-26924 GCA_001703475.1 Hydroides elegans | reverse complement strand
GGATTGGTCTTTTTTGAGACTTTATTGGAGGCGACTTGGGACGACTGTCATTGTCTTGTCATTCGTTTGTCCCTGGTCTTTCATGGCTTTATTGGCCCCTTGTTTGCCCTTTCCCCTTGTCTCCCCTTATGTATAGGCACAAGTGGCGAACTTTTAAGGGCGTTTTCTTCTTCCATGCTACTCCATAAGTTTTTCTTCGATCCCTACGATCTGAATGACTTATTTCCTAGTCCCATCAAGTCCTTATTTCCTAGTCCCATTAGACAATCGCAAACAAGTTTAAGCAACTTAGAAATAATTATTCTCACTAAATATTATGAAAATCAAGAAATTATCAAAAAAGATGTTCCTCAATTTGCTCGAATCTCCAAGCTAAAATGAATTTTCTCAAAATTTCCAAGCCAGCTGGAAATTGGTGGGGAACAGCCTTTTGGGGGAACAGCTCGTGAGGTGCTCTTCAAACATGCACGTGGATTTGTGGCGAAATGCAATTTTATTGACAGTTAAAAAAATGTTATAACCCTCAGCGATTCAGATGAGGTTTTTGGTTCACAATAGTCTGATTTTTATTCTTAAAAAATACAAATTTAAATACAGATAGACAAGTAGAAAACGAACATATGTATAAACATCAAAATAAAAAAAAACAGATCAGAGGAAAAACTAACAAGTATGCAACACATACCTGATAACGGACTTCCGGCGGGATTGAGGGTTTTGGGAGAAGATTGAGTTTCATTTTCTTTCAGTGTATCAAGAGTGTTGATTTCGCTCGATCGCTTCCGAATCACGGATTGACGCTTTTTGGTCAAAAAGTCGTTTATGTTCACTTTTGCCAACTGAAATAACGAAAACATAAGATAAGTTATGTTAACATAACATTTCTCATCGACTTCTATATATCTACATGAATCCACCCCAAAAAGTCTCCGGCCAAAACGTTTCCGGCCATAAAGTCTCCAAAAGTGACATGATGTGCCAAAAAGTCTCGAGCCAAAAAGTCTTCGGCCAAAAAGTTCCCAGCCATAAAGTCTCCAAAAGTGACAGTATGTGCCAAAAAGTTTCCGGCCAAAAAGTCTGTAATCACAAACACTTTGTATGTTTAAAATAAGCAAAAACGTTTTTTTTTAACAGTTTATTTCTATGTTTTCATAAAATGCATGGACATATCTATCATCAACTACAACTTGTATTGAGACAGTCAGTTATCATTGATATTGTATCATGTCAATTGAAATACATCATTACTTGTTTCTAGGGTATGATATACCGCAGTTAATTGGTGCGTGATTTCCATGTAACTGTACAATTAGCATTCTAAATAAAAGCATCATATTCGTGTGGGGGAAAAGGATTCTAATCTCGATATGTTAATGATATATTCCTTGATTTCCGTTCTCCATATTGTTGTTATTGTTTCATATATCGCTTTCACGTGATACCATATCTGGCCAATTATTTGAGTACCTGGAAAACGTGCCTTGCTAGAAACCTTACCTGTTTTCATAATAAGTGATCATATATCTATTACTAAGAAGATAGTCTTTACTTATTGCGTACTATATATAGCAGTTATTTAATGACCTGATTCTGTACAAATATACTATTAACTAATGCATAATGATAAGTATCTTACGATAGTGTCATTGAATACATATATTTACAGCCGAGCTAAATACAATGTGAAACATCACAATCCAATTTATAATTTGATTAAACAGTAAACTTTTATCAGACAATTTTAATGAAACTTGGGAATAACGAAGAGTGATGATCGTGAATATAGAATCATCACATTGTAAGTCATGTCACAGTCTAATAAATATATATGGTGATCCTGATCCCCTAGATATACCCAACAAATACATATTGCAACAATAAGTAGCCTAGTTCAGTAAAATCGAGATATGTTTTTTCAATAAGACGTTAACATATCCAGGGAAATAATAATTTGAATGGAAATGGAAAGGATAGCGTCGAGTTGTGAACAATCCCATACATTTTCTTCTGGATCAACAGTTACACAGTACAATTAATGAGATGTTCAAAGCGAAGCGAAAAAAATGCTAGAACGAAAACGGGTCTATTTAAAGTGATATAATCTGCCTTTTCATGTAACGTTGATAAGACATTCTATTGTTCTTTTAATGTTATATATTTATATTATGTATCCGGTTTTCTATGGCGCACATATACGTTTTGATCCTTTAAATAATACCATGTTAAAACAGCTATGAACGTCAACTGAGCTGTTAAGGTTTTCTTGTTTATAGCCCAAAGTGTCCCCTAATTATCACCTCTTTCTCTGCGATGAGATACGTGGGATCGACTTCATTCTCCTTCAGGTAGGTGTCCCTATCTTTGCCGTGTCCGTCTTCTACCTCGAACTCGCCTTTCAGCTCAGCCAGGGTCTCTCTCGTGACATGTAGGCGACTATTGTGCGAGATAAAACATTGAGATTGGTCAGGGATGTTCAATATGTACTGTTGAATTTATATTTCAATATGTAAAGGTAATTTTGATGATAAAAGCACATGCGTATCCAGCTTTGATGAACCACAAATGCCATTGAGTATGTATTGCTACTCATGATAGGAAATCCGTGTGAACCCGGGACAAACATTCATGTCTACCAATCTTAGATTAAAAACAAGCAACAAATATGCATACCCGGGAACTCCTCCCGACTCCATATGGTTGGCCGTCGACACTTCATCTGACCACACATCATACTGCCATTTCTTGAGCCCCACCACCCCGCTCAGCACCCACCCCGTGTGCACGCCAATGCGCATGTCCAGGGTGTCCACCGAGGTCTCGTTGCGAATGTGCCGGATCACCTGCCGGGGGTATGGAGAATATTTATAATCTAATTGTATAAATGTATAAGTCATTATGAATGTGCACTGGAGTCCAAGTTCACTCCGGAACAATGGGAATGCGACATATAAATCACGTCGATTGACAATAATATACGTACATGTCATCTGAGATTGATCAGTTTGAAAACAACATGTTACCTAAATGCCCATTGGGAGCAATTAGCCATTAATTTTATTTTCTTAACATGCGTACAAATCTCATTCACACTGTTGCTAGCGAATTATCTGTGTTTTGAAATAATTACAAAACAGTATAGACACGAACTATTTCAAGATTTAAAAAAAAAAGACTTCAATTTTTACCTTGATCATCTGCATGCCCATGATGACGCAGTTGCGGCCGTGATCCGGAATCGGATCCGGAAGACCGCTTACGCAGTAGTAGGCGTCGCCCAGGATCTTGATCCGCATGCAGTTGTTCTTCTGCAAGGCAAAGATAAGAGGGGGATAGCTCATGAATAATGAAATCACAAGAAACGACATGATTGTAACATCTTACAATTTTATGGTCATGAACAACAGAGAAAATCTCAACGAGTGATAAAGATAGCTTGTTTTATGTAGTAGTAAAGATGAACATTTTTTATATGGGCTTTATCATAGAAAATTGCTGATTTTCACTAAGTTATAAAGATATACAAACAAACATCACTACCACTCATTGTCGATTCCCGTGTACACAGACCCTTTATGAGTGAAAATCGCGCAAAGTGTTTACAAAATATCAGGATTCATGTTCACACATCGGAAATAAAGCTTGGCTATAATTTATAACTACATGTATTTTATCGTTTTGATAGACGCATCGTTTGATGTGTATTTCATTTGTCTTGTTCCATCTCTTATGACGGTAGAGTTATTAAATACATAGTAACAAGATAAAAATTATTTGTGAATGAATTGAATATCTGGTTGGTTGCTCTTAATTAAGCATCAAATAACAAAAGTTATGATTATTCTTTTTGATGTCATATACAGTCACAACCCACAGATGAAAATTGAGTGTCAATTGATCCGCTATCTAACGAATAGAGATACAAGGATGCTTCTCTCTTATGTGACTACACCTTAACGTACTGCATTGTGCTACATTCAATTGCAGATTGAAGTGACGTTTATTCGCTTATTTGACTTGCTAATACTAATGAATTGAGATTAGATATACGTGACGAAACAGGCCTCACCTGGGAGAGTTCATCAAAGGTGCCGAATAGTTCGTTCAACGCCCGCACGAGTTCCGAGGGCGCCAGTGTCGCAGTCAACGGGGTGAAACTCACGATGTCCGCGTAGAGGATACTGAAAGGAACGTAAGTGAGAATATATGTATCCAAATATATACCAAATTAAACCTAACTAAAATTGTGATATTAGTATACTATTAGTCTAAAAATACATAAATTATAATTATGTCTATATCCATAGTTGAGGCATGTGTCAACTACAAACACCTCAAATACTACAAATACTAAATTTACAATATAAACAATTTTTTTTTCACAACCATTGATCAGTCCTCCTTACCTGACATTGTCGTGCCTCTCCACAAGCAGTTGATGAAACATCCTCCTGGGGACATCTTGCGTCTCCACGGCTCGCAGCTTCTCGTTCATGATCTTCTTCATCTCCTCGAGCAGATGGTTCGGGATGATCTTGCGCAATAGGTTCTCTTTGAATTGCGCCTATACAAAAAGAACGAACAGTATACATTAGGGATGTTTTTGAAATCTAATATTAATGATTCATTAATGAATATATGAATTCATGATTTCATTGAATATATGGGATATCAATAGCAGTAACGACATGTAACAAACTAGAGAAAGTTAATCAAATCCAAGAATATGTTGCACTCGACAAAACAAAAGCTTAATTTCTGTAAGTATGATAACTATCATGTACATGTATAATGACTTTTAATTGAACCCGCCAGGGTCGTATCATCTTTCATTAACGACCCTATGTAAATTCTGATATCTCATGGATGCTATTTACATGTAATTCAATAGTAGATTATATCTCATATACACGTATGAGAAAGCTAATGAGTACCTAGACTTAGTTCATTTGACTAGAATGTACTATAAAGAAGATAGAAGCCGTCATCAATTACCATAATCTTATGAGACCTCAAACCATATTGTCAAATGAAAAACAATACATGATTGCATAATTCCCATTTCACGTTTACTCGATGTCAGTATTTGAACCATTTCTTATAGACTTCTAGATTGAGAACGCACAATATTTCGCTCCATCCACTCTGTAATGTTTTTTTATATTGAAAATTGCTCTACGCAACTTATTACTGCAATGTTCACTAATTATTTTTGCAATAGAATAAATATCATTTGATAATATTAGATTAGCATATACCTGTTTTTCTCGCTCTCGACTAAATTTGATGTCCGCTTCTATAAAACGGCGTGTGTCGAGAAATGTTTCCCTATGTGCTAGATCTGTAAAATGCTTCAAATAGAGTCCCGTGAAGTTGCTGCAGAGGTAAATCAAGATGTTGGCCAGTAACTGAAAAACAATGAATAACGAGTTTCTAAATATAGCCTAAATCAATAATTCAATTGTAATTGGGATATATGTGCGAACAACAAGTTGTCAAGTTCTCTCTATATATCACAAATTCTAATATGCAACTTATTATGACTAAATCGTGTATACCATATAAAGTAACACATCTTCAATTATCTGAATGAGAAATAGCGAATTACCGCATTTGCTTTATACGGCACCACAATAATTGATACACACTTGTAGATATAATTGCAATGACGTCAAACCATTTTTAACAAGTGTTTATACTCATTCCATCACACAACCTACCTGGTTCCATTTCCAACTACTGGGCAGATCCTCTTCCGGTTGATAGAGCACCCCGACAATAATCAAATCAGCCAGGCCCGTTAACATTCCGAGCGTGGTTGACACTCGTCGCGATGTAGGCAACATGGTATGTATAACGAATATAACGTAAAAGGCGAACGGCACATTCTCCATGCCCGTGACATTGTTTTGAAAGGGTATCGGCATGAAGAGCATGCCAACAAGAAACAGCCAGATGAAAACGGTGAGGACGCGGTAGATTTTGTTGTAAATGCGATGGATGAATACGAAAATGGATAAAATGACGGCGACTGCTGAAAGGACACTGTAGGTGACTGAGATGCGAATGCGCTCTTCTGTACTCTGAAAATTGGAGAAAATAGGGAATGGATTAGAAGTGGTTTATATAGTTATGTATTGTTCATGTTATATAAATTAGACCTCTATGTTATCTTATAGCACCTCTGTATTTATGCCCTTTGAAAATGCACTGAAAACTAAGTCAAATAAAATACTCGGTCAACTTCATTTAATAATTAATCATTGGATAGGGACTGTCCGATATTCAAGTTAGTGACCTGACCTCATACTGTATTCTATATATTTATCTTCATATTTCAATAACTTAGAAAAATGTAATTCGCAATAAAATGAATTAGCACATAAAAAACGCATCTGCGACACAATTTCTCACATCTTTGAAGTCTTCTAAGAATTGCTCGTTTCATGTTCGAAATCATGAAACACGCGTGTGTCACACCTATTTATGCTAAGCGTCAAACAAAAATTTCTTTTGCATCAAAGCCTTTTCTTATTTATCCGACAAAAATAGTGTGACATTCATGAATAAATGAATGTTCAGTTTTCCGGGGAGGATTGATAAACATTGTAAGCAGTTTATCGAAAGTGGGAATACGTTTGATTTTTTAGGCACAGCCAAGGAATATTTTAACAAAATCAGATTTTCCATTCGAACCAAAAAGGCGTTTTCATCTTAGTAGTCTTTAGAGATGTCATTTAGTAAAAAAGACAACAGGGTTTATATAAATAGCGAATATTTGGAACGAAATCTACTCGATGTTCATAATAATCTTGCCATAATGTGAATTAACTTCAATTTTAGGGTTTGAAGTGTTGACAAACTTTGGCTTCGATTTGATGTCGACGTGAACCATTTTTTCTTCTTTTTTTTCAATAATTGGCACTTAGTTGCTGAGCAAAACATTCTCACTTCCATTCAACCACATCTAACACGTCTTTTGAGCAAAGCTTCTTTGCCTCGCACGTTGAAAGGAAAATGAACAAATTGCCCCTGAGCATTCGCGTTTCTACGAATGTGACTTTGCAAGAGAATTCACAATATTTCTTTTTTTTTTCAATGAGCAGCAGTTGTGTCAATAACAGTTATATTAGTTGTGTCAATAATAGTTATATCTATGTACAATGTAAACGATACATACAATCTAGATTTAACTTAATGCAGCCTGTTATCGGATTTAATCCCACACCAAAAGTGTCACAGAATGCTGCATTATCACTCACGACACATCCATGCATTATTGCAAAAAAAAAAATCATCATAGTAAAAATGGGATAGTTATATGTGAAATAAAACTCAACGCTTCACTTAACAGCCCCATATATATTCCAACCACAACCTCTTACCCAACCTACCCTGATATTTCCCACGACGTTGTACAGAAACAGCACCCCGACGCCGTAGAATGCGATGATGAGAAGCAACTTGAAGAGCAGGTTGCGCTGAAGCCGAAGCCAGTATTTCTGGTACATGTCCTCGATGTTCGCCTCCACGAACTCGCGCTGAAATCGAGATAAAGAGAGGTATTAAAGATTAATATTTATACATATCAAATGTTTATACTCTATGAAACTATAGAACCATAGAATTAAGGCCAAGAAAGGGGAGCATGGTATCATAACGTTTTTGTAAAAAATATGAGAGAAATCGAGATACTGAAGATAAGGAGAATTAAAGCATGATTATTGAGTCTCAACAAGTAATATCTTTTTTATGTTACATATGAGGGATTAAAACATATAATAGCTAAATCCAACCCGACCAATTATTTTTTTGATATTGCGATAATGATTGTTTTGAAAAGTAGTTAGATAATTTAGATGAAAATCAATTTATACACGTGTTAACAGGTTGGCGATATGGATCTTGCGGGGCAGAATGTTTTAATTTTATGAACTGATAGAAAGACTAACTATATGTTAAGTACGAATTAACACCTTCCTGAAAACGTCTTCCGATATCTTTTCATATTGGAAAAGACGCTAAATGCGTTGCTTGAGTATTTCCTCCTAAGACTCAGGTATTAACACATTATGTAAAGAACGTCTTTATATTATGCCATAAATTGTGTCGTCGCATATTTTTGCATTTCCGGCGGCGCATATCATTAGCACCAAAATCACTATATATAGAACATCACAATATGTCTATGAATCACCTCTTTTAAATAACTCTTCAACACTTACCCTCAACGATATGATTGACCACTGGCTCGGCCGCCTTAGGCTCACACTATCCCCGCCGAACCATTTAGACCAGGCGAGCGATCCCGACCGCTGCTTAGACGCGCGTCGGCTCTGGATTATATTGAACGAACTGCGCCTGCGCGTATCCTGAATGATATCCGGTGGCACACTCACAATTGAGATTTCGGGGCCATCGAAGGTCGTGGTTTTCGACCGCGTGATGCTCATATTGGTGGAGGACGCACTGTTTGTCAATATTGAATTAACAGGGTTTGTGTCTGTGTTTTCATTTTCAATTGGGTCATTTTGCGGGTTTTCAGGGGTTTTTGACCTGTTTTCACTTTGTGAGGGAGATTCATTGTCGCTCGCATTTATGTCCGTGACTTGCACTTGGATATCCGTGTGTTTGGTCGCATTCAGATCTTCAGGATCAAGGTGGGTCGTGAAGTTTTGCAGTTCTACCTCAGAATCTGAAGGCTGTGCAACTGGCTCCCCTTCATTCTGCTGAAATATAGACATGACTAATTTAGAAAATGGCATAAGCATATTAGTTTTAGGGGTTATAAATTACTATTTTGTTCTCTATAACACATCTGAAATAATTATTTTTATCATTCAATAGATACGGGATAGTAAGTAATCTATTATATAAATGTATATCTATGCATATTATCACATTGCCATTTTATATGTTTGATGGGATGGAGACGTTACATGTTGTTTGGTAAATTCAAATCTAATGCTCTAGATAACATTTTTTTGTATAAACGACGACAAGTGGCGTCCTGATAATTGACATCGAATTTTTGCGCCTATTTTTCCAATACAGCATGATTTTCAAAAGTATTAAAAATATGACTATTTTGTATTTTTTTAAAAAAAGCTAGGCCAATTTTGTATCAATCGAATGATTATTTTTGCCATCCTGGTTTTAAGCAGCCCTCGACAATCCCGCTAATCACCTCTTGTTGAACCCTTTACATCCTGGAGAAATGTATCAATAGAACAATCGTCATGATTGTATGACATTCGATGCACTTCTGTATGTGTTAATGCAGGATGCAATCACATCTTAATCAAAGTATCAAATGTGATCATGGACACATAGTTGTTAACCGTTTTTGTCTATATTTGTATTTTTGTATGCACTTATGAATCATCACAAATGGACACATATCAATAACATGTTTGTCGATAACGCCAAGTAAGTTCCAAATTCAAGGACCTAACTGATCGTGGGCCTTAGATAATTTAACCAATTATCAAAATCAATAAATCTACAAAAATAAATGTTCATATGTATGAATGACTTTGATGGACAATACATTAATGTCTGACAGAAAATATTATTTTATTGTCAGAGAATTTTCCCTCATATCATAAATATACCAGCACTAGCTATATTTTGTTTGATCGATATAACTCATATTTTATTAATCAACGAGGATAGCATTGCGATTTCCTTTTTATGGATCATTTATAGTCCGAACCAAGGTAACAGGACGAGAAGCTCGTTTAATGGAAACAGGTAGTGAGTTCAAATGGTGATGTAGGAAAAATCCATTAGGCGATGTATTTATAGGCGTGTCTCATTTAAATTAGTTGCAAATTGTTGAATTAATATGAAGCTGTATCAAAGAAAAACAGGTACACCTACTTAATTTCACAAGAAGATATGGAGATTCAATTCAAACTAGCACGTTGTCACTTTCTTTATCTGAAGATGACCGCTTGACATGCGTCATATAATGTCATTTGTTTATCTATTTCTTATTTTCAATGTTACGAAATGCACACACGTAAGAATGATACCGCTTTCTTCTTACGTAAGGAAAACAGGTGAACCCTAAATCGTGTTTAAATGAAGACACCATATTTGTTATAGTTTGAGATTTTTCTGTGAAAACGTAACAGTATTTGTTGGAACAATGCTTCCCATGATAATGAAAATCATGCCAAAGTGAGCTGTGATGCCTTCTCAAGGTGCGCCGCACATGGCGCTGTTCTGACGCTCTTCTGAGCCCTATTTCTGTGGCACAATGGCACAAGATAATCAATTAAGTTAAGATGCGAAATAGTAGGTCAACCGATGAACATGCAGAGGTGACTGTCCAAGTTCTTCCACAAGCGCTTCTAAAAATAAACCCGAAGACTCTTGATATTTCATACTCATTTCAAGGTATACTACTCTAATCCGACTACTTTCCTTTGCACTTGTAAGACAACAGGTGCAAACTATGAATTAATCTACATATATATAGGGGGAAGACAGGTTTTATTCTGGCAACTAAGGATCTGTATTCCTCCTTATCAAAGTAAATATGAAGTTGCGACATGCATAAAGAAGATCCCTATGTTGCCAGACCTTGTTGGGAAAAGTTTCTTATGTTAACAGGTTCTAAAAATAGTATGGGGATGTAGGGATGTTTTGTGATTATTGTTTGACGCAAGAATATTTCAGAGACGCAAAAATGTTTTAATCAATTTACATAATTTCTCTGTATTTCAAGTTATGGACTTGTATTTAACAATTTATGCATAGCCTAGGCAAGTAAAACCTGTGAACCGGACACCTTAATAAACCAGACACCTCCAAACATTTTTTTCAGTACATCGGTCAGTTTGTCTTGGCCACATATTTCTGCTAAATGTCATTTTAAACTGGTAAGTCAGGACACCTGGCTAAATAGGACAGTTTTTGAATAGTCCAGAGAATGTTCCGGCTGGACAGGTGAACCGTAAACAATTTATGTGGAAAGCGGGTATGGTGTTACCTACATGTACTTGTACATGTACTATGCATTTCAGATTACATCATGAATACCGGTACGGTTTAACAGCCAAATTGTCATTTTTCATTATTATGGACTATTACTATAACGTAAAATAACGATAGATTTATCATTGCTTAACACACGAACTTACCGATGTGTTTAAATCAAGTTGAGAGACAAAACCGGAATCCATCTCGAAACGCGAAGTATCACGATTTTAAATGACTTAGTTGAGTCTAATCATTTCGTTTGCACTATCCAGCAAGTCCGTTTCATAATTTCAGGATAATCGGAAATTATATCATATGATAAGTCAATACTCAGTGTTTCGAATTGTTATTGTATGTTATCTTTAAACATGACTTACTTTACTTATTCTACATGCATATCAAATATCCTTGAAAATTATTAATATTTCATCCATTTTATTTATATGTTTTGTTATCTTGACTTTATTCGACTTTTTACACACACAAAACGTACGCACGCCATGTTGAGCCATGGCACAATGTGTCATTTGCACCTAAGTCGCTCAGGCCTAGACAATAAAACAAAATTTATGGCTCAGCAAGACACAAGAGCTCTTTTCATACTACTTAATAATGGCATTAACTGTTGAGAAAAGAAAACATGTCTAGAGTTCCAGCCTTTTGTCTCTTCTTGGAGCTTCCTTTGTTTAATTTGCATTGAAAGTTTCTAGGAATTTACTATATAGTCAAAGATAGTCTATATATTTATATATCCTCGATATAGATATATAAATCCTCGAAGCATGCTTTCAAAGTTGTCTGAAGTTGAATGAAATTAAGAAAAAGTGTATTGTTGTTTGTGTCATAAGAAAATACCATAATGTCAGTAAGCCAAATTTGACGCGCTGTAAACAAGTATTTGATGTTAAAAAAAACATGCGATCGCATAATCAGAAAATATATCCAATTGTGAAAAAAAACTAAAGTCATCCCCGAAGGCAAAGCAGATCAACTTGAAAGTTGTCAGTCATTTTCGTACTCTATTAATCTCAAACATCTTTCCTCTGTTCTCTGTAATCTTATAAAGCCACACCTCTTTCGCTATATTCCCAAGCATCAATAAATAAGATGTGACTATCGCAAGACCATAAATATCACTCCGGCGCCTAGTTAAGGACTCTCTTGATATAATATATTCCAGGAACCGGTTGGCATCATATACTCGACAACAAAAGAAATTTCCGGTTGTTCAAATATCTGTAACTACAAAAGTACTTGGTCGATTTTTATCAATTATGTAGCAAATTAAACAGCACATAATGCGAGTTCATTTAATAAGTTTTTACGACTCTATATTTGCTATCGATGATTCAGCGAACTCTTGAAAATGAACGAACGAAATAGCGAGTAACAAATCCTCAAATATGCATTGTCATGGATGTTTGAACAATTTTGCCAGAAATTTTACAGGTAATTGCTACATTTGGACTCTTTAGGTGCATATTCAAAAATTCAAGCCAGTTGCGGCGATCGCTCGAGTTGACAAAGTATTTTGCCAATGGTCAGACGCTAGGCACCGGAAGTGCCAGCTTTAGTACAATTGTTCAAAACAACTGTTTGAATATGTCAAATGCTGCCTTCACGGGTTTTGTAATGCTGCATTAATGGGTTTTCAACCGTTTTGGAAATTACATTTCGCTTATTTTCTGGTAACTTCGAAACACGATATACATCGAAAAGTCACATTCAGTGAACCTTTGTTAAATCCGTAGTTTAAGTTTTTAATCAATAAAAAACTATTTTCGTGCATGTCTGAGACAACCTGATGGTCGATTTCCACGCCCTAGTCTCGTAGCAATGGTGCGCGCAAGCGTATGCATCGATAAACAGATCGACGTATTTTACTCAATTTTAGAGTGATTACGCGGCTAAAATGACCGTTAAAGAGTTTTTCATAACACGTAACTATAGATTACAATGTTCTAACCTATTTAAATAGTTTTCACTTAATAATCGATTGTTTGCGCGAAACCGCGCCCATATCGAGCGTATTTTCAATGCATTTCGCGACATCGTTTATATGGAAAACGAGGACAGCCACGGTCTTTTGGTTTATTATTTCTATTTTGCACACCCTTGAAGATAATATTGACAATGACAGTTTTCGTTCGAACGCCCCGTCAATATAACCAGGCAAAGTTATCCCTTTCAAATTTTGCCGAGTTTATTCGAAAATTACGGCTAGGCTATGGAGCAAATGGAATTCAAAGTGCAATTGACAGAGTTTAGAGCATGTGAGCTATCATGAAATCATACCGCTTTTATTTTGTAATGTGGTTAAGACTGTTTTCGCAGA
>LQRL01077305.1:2892-13258 GCA_001703475.1 Hydroides elegans | reverse complement strand
CCAGATTGTTAGGTTTGCGAGACCACCTATAATTATCATAACTGAAACTAACAAACGTGTTTTAATTGGTTTCACTTTTGATACAATGAAAAAATATTAACATAAAATGACCGGAAATTTCTTTTGTTGTCGAGTATATCTCCCATTTCAGGAATAATTAGTAAGCTGAGCAAGGGAGATGACGGTGAAAAAGGGCGTGAATCTGGTCGTAAAAAAATGACTTAGAGTTAAATGAAAATAAGCGAATATGTTCTTGTTTAGTATAGAAACTTTTTTTTAAAAAAATCAGTCAGCTATTGATGTGTTGATGGTATCCATAGTGTTTTGGAGTTAACAGAAATAAAGTCCGTAAGTCTGTGATTCATGCTCAATAGTTATCTTTACCAAACATGCTCAATAGTTATCTTTACCAAACATGCTCAATAGTTATCTTTACCAAACATGCTCAATAGTTATCTTTACCAAACTTACTCACTTGGTGACTCTGAATAAGATCTAGTGCCGTTCTATGAAACAATAGAAGGGAATCGCCAGCGCTTGTCTCTAATTATTGCATACAATTGCCATACGACAATAGACATAGAATGGCATTGCGGGCAGTTTCCAGTGTTCATACTCAGTAAATTGCTTTCGCGTTACGCAAAGGTGTGATGAGATGCCCTCATAGGTATCTTTGTTGAGCATGCGATGGGGTTAGAGGGTTGCTGAGCAATATACCTTATTAAGTCATTATATTTTTTTAATAAACCCACGTTTTAGATTGAATTAGGGACAATTATTTTTGAATTGATCAGAACAGGTCCAGCATATATTTAATTCAACACAATCTATAAGGTAAAATGTCAGTTTGATGTTATTATATCGTTAGAGTTGCTGAGTATATTGTATTCGTTCCAACATAAAACGACATACAATTACTAGCGCGAAAATACAATTGAGTGCTAAACTATCTAAAATACAGTCGAACCGGGATAACCGGACACCCTAGGGACTAAGCAAAATCGTTCGATTTACCGATGGGTTCGGATACATTAGATTGATATTGTATATAGCAGTGATAGACAAGACTGAGAAAAAACTGTCCGGCTTCGTATTATCGATATTTTTTCTCTAAAAATTGTACACATTTAACGAGGAAACATTTTGAAAACTTAGAAGTACATATCGCCGATGAAAATAACAGGAGAACCTGCATTCGCGGAAGAACATAAGAATTAACGATATATCGAATAGTCGCATCGTGATGCCGCACCACACTTTATGTCCCTATTACTAGGGGTTTCCTTTTTTGACAAACTAACCTACATGTTTTTAAGTGACTGCAATTCGGTCATTGAGTATGAGAAGTGTGAGCAACAAAGCTACAATAAGGGTCAATTATGAATAAACAGTATTAGCATGCTACTCACTTATTATATCATATTCATAAGCATCTACATAGGTCGATAGTGTCACACAAAGATAACACAATGACATCGTCAGAATGGTTATTGTTTAGCACCTTATGTATGTCCGAATTAGATCTTATTCTAATATATAGATGGACTCATCACAAATTGTATATTCATTCTCTCTTAGTCACCCCAAATATACTATTTTAATGCACATTCTTGTCAGAAATATTATTTTGTCCACCTCATAAAATGATAATTTTATGAGGTATCACGGTGAGCTGTCAAGTTTCAAGTTTCAGGATGAAATACATGTAATATGGCTATTTTACTTGAGTCTTAATCAAACAAGCTTGGTCTACTAATTATTCATCAAAACCTTACGAATATACGAAACATGGAAAAATAAGAAGGGAAACCTAACCATATGATTTATATTTATTTATCATAGAATATACGTTCAGTAGTTAATGATGTTATTAAATAATTGACATTCCCATTTCGAAACAATGAAGCCTAACCATATATTAAATCAATTCACGCACCTGTAAAGGGACCGTCGTAAATCCGCTAAGAATCCTACATATTTTATGTGCCATTACAAATAATCCACCAAATCAAACCAAAAATCACACTCAATGAGAAAGTAGATTTGTGACATTTATACACAACATAAACAAAAACACAGTATAATTGTCATCAAGATATTAAACGAAATATCTGTCGAGTGTCCAATGTACAAGAAGCTAATAATGACACTCACATCACCACTCTTAAGATGTTTTATCAGTAAGAAACCTAATTCTCTTGAATCGGACTCCCCCTTCACTCGCGACGACCCGTGTGCGCCCGCTGGCCAAATGCAATGACGTCATTCCGCTTTGGTGCAAAAAACGACTCAGTGGATCAAGGAGGGAGGAGGCGCGCGGGGCTTTGTAGGTTTTTCGTTGCTAAGATCCAACGTTAAAAGGGGGGTAATTTAATAAGAAAAAAATCACTGTTAGCAAGAGTATGGTTAAAGTAAGGTCAATCCATAATTTGACAAGGGGAATGTGAAAGTAGTTTATTTGAACCCGTAACTTGATTTCTTAAAGAGGTCATCCCTATCCAAAGTTATAAACTATCTGGTTCTTCATATATATGTTCCATATAGAGGTAAGCTGAAAATGATCTACCCCGAGATTCACTATATGAACAGCTGTCTAAATATCCGTGACTCGGTTATGCATGTTTACCTCAAAATAATTATTGATCTATAAATGAATAATTATTTTGAGGTAAACACGCTCATCAAACGGAAAGCCTGTGTTCATTTAATAATACAATTTTCTGCACGTTAATACATTATTAAGTGTTGAAATTATTATATATCATTGTGTAATCGGTGGTATTACTTATTGCAATCATGGAGCTGCCCGTGTGTCGAGGCAACGAATACCATTTTCGAATTTTATACGTTTGGTTTTGGCTGTGCTAGCGACTGATGTGGCCGTTTCATGCGCAGAAACGTCGCTTGCAGGTCGGACAGCCCGTGTTGGGATCGATTTCAAGCGGTTTTGTATCAATTTTGCTACTAAAATAAAGATATTTGAGGCAAATATTCTTATTGAAATATTGTCGAAAAAATAATTTCGCAGTGCTTTAAAAAGTCGCGGGGCTATAGAAGCCGACACAATTCTATATAACATATGATCATGTGACCAACATGTTAAAATATTCAATACTTCTGCGGGTACGAAAGGGGTGGAAAAATGTGCTTGTTTTTATAAAGGCCCATGAACATTATACACTTCGTTGTGCACGACTGCATAGGAGTCTATGCACCTCGAAAGGGGTTTACATCATGCAACTTTCCTTAAACTGCGGAAGTATCTTTTAACATATGTACAGATTTTACCATAAGTTATATATTTGAATATTAAATTTATGTACCTTAATTATTCTGCGTTTTTAAACAAAATCACTATATATTTGGGATTAATTAAATTAAGAATAATCATTTTAAGGTAAGATGTTGATATAATTTTATAAATTCTATTTCAGTTTTTTTCTATAGTTTTTCTACATGGCGAAATATCGGAAAAAAGTTTCATATATGAACCTTTCAGTCCCTTTTATGATTTTAAAACAAAATGACTGATATTCTGATAATGTTTAGAAAGAAGTATTTGATTTGCAAAGATGTACACTTCACAAAGATATACACTGTACACTTCACGTTCCACATATCCCTTTTTTTGTTTGTGTTGATCTACAGTTATTGCCCAAGATATTTAGTTGGAAATTCCATATGATCGAGGTATAACGCATTTAGAAAATACTCTGAAAACGTGTGCCCATATACATTTAATCATTCAAACTCATATAAATAACAAATAAATAACACACAATTATGAATTCGTGAACAAGTTTCACATGCAACACCCATATACATGTAGTTTCATTTCTTTAATATCCACAAAATACGTCCATTTCAGATGCAAGAATCTAGGATCAAGAATTGGATCGGAGGGACCATCATCTTGATTTGCTTATATTTGCTGTTCTTTACTGAATATGGTTTCGAAGAGATACATCACAATAAGAAAGTTGCTTCGAACGAAATGTATTTCCATCCACCAGAGGTATGAATAAAATGTCTTACTTCAATCATATGAAATGACACGTACGTGTATAATGCAATTCCAACTCGATACGCATTCAGCTTTTACAGCGAATGGACGGTATATCTTGTCAGAAATGAATGTAATAAAGATAATGAGTGAGGAAAATCTTAGAATTATATTCAATAAAAGTATATTTTAAACTATAAGTAGCTTTATCTCACCTCCCAGTTTTACATAACTTATTCTACATCAGCTTTCAGCAAACGACATTCCCCAGCACCCACAAGATGCTGTTGATCCTCAACTGAGTGAGAATGCCTATGAACCCATAATAGACGAACAAGACACACAGCATGAACATAAATCGGATTCATGGCTAGAAGATGAAGAATTTATGAAGAACATGCCACAAATACCCATCAACTTGCACCGCGCAGATTTCGAGGAGGAATTATACATTATGGACGAAACTTGGAAACGAGTGTCGCATAAACATTTCAAAGGTCCGCGTGATTTCATACATGATGAAAAATGGGAACTGGAACACAAAATCACAGTCGAGAAAGTAGCTGTTAAGCCAAAACCGAAACCAAAACCAGCTTCACCAAACCAGCCTGGTAACAATGTAAAACCACATCCAACCAAACCCTCTGAAAATGAAGTGTCGGCTCGAGGTTGGCAGAAATACTCACAGCACAAACAAGGAATTGCGATGCCTGCAAATGCGAGCCATTCAATTAGGCATGGTGTGGGGATAGACACGGAGACGGTGGAACTGTTGGCCCAATTGGAACAGGAGGTGGCAAGACTGAGGGGACAGTTGAATCAAATCAATGATGAACACCAAGGTAGTGTACTTATAAAGGATAAATATAGCTTATAAAAGTTGAAGTTTGTGTTATACACTATACATAACTCGATTTCATTACACCAAAACATCATAGAAAAAAATATATTTATAAACTCAATCAACCTGATCCCTTAACATATCATCTTTTGTGACATAGGTCTCCACCTAAGTGTCATATAATGTGTACTCAATTCACCCTTGGACATTATGCATGTCGAAATATGACTTTTTAGCCATTTAAATTACATGTTTTAAAACTAAATATCACTTCTCACAGGTGGTGTGAACGATGCGGTGCTCAGCGCCAAATCAGACACCAATGTGCAGACAGGAGATGGGGAGGAAGAAGAGGAAGAGGACGGACCTCTGATCACGGTGCTCAATGTGGAGGATGGATCGGTTGTGTCGAAGTCGATGGATACGCTTACCAAGTTTGTAGGAAATACTGTAAGTCCTATTCGCATACATGTACATAAATATACCAACATCAGAACAAAGTATGATTGATTTACCTTAGGATTTACAGATTTGACCAAACAAAATACATATTACATGTTGAATAAATGTTATTTTAGAATTTTCATTATAATTTGATTATTATCAAAATATTTTATTAATCTTACAGCCTGCTCCAGTATTTCTGAAGCAATTCAACAATCCATGTTTTATCGAACAAATCAACGAAGAGACAACGAAACAAAAATACATTAAGAAAGTCATGCGTTCTTGTGAGCGTCTACGCTCGTCGTATCCGAAATTTGAAAAGGCCAAACAGGTGACGTTGTCTTATTTGTGTTATAATCGATATTATATTAAAATGTAAAACAACTTAAAATTTTTGAAACACAAAGTAAAACGGAAATTTCAACTGATTCATAAATAAACATATAACAGTATTATATATGTTATATAATTAAAGAAACTATACAATTTTCCAAACACAACGTTAAACGGAAATTCCAACTCATTCACAAATAAACGATAAAAATATAAGTGATCAATTGCTATGTTATTTTACATATATGGTTGAACAAACTTTATTGGGTTTGCGTGAACGCGGCTTTTTCAATAATGCATTTTTCATTCGAAATCATTCAAATGTTTTATATTGTGGCCAGGTGGTAAGCGATGTGCCAGTTCAAGTCTTCACTCAATCGGGCATTCTGGATGGAGACTTCCGGCTCAGGTGTATTCCCTATTTCTATCTGCTTGGATTTCCAAAATGTGGTACCACTGATCTGAGATCCCGACTTATGCTACATAATTATATCAAGGATGCAGTTTGTAAGGAACCTCAGTTCTGGGATAGGAGGAGATTTCAAAAAGGTATAGCAATTTACAGGTACTTAACTCTCAGTAGAACAATGATGGTAAATGGTTGAAGGCAATTTACCCTCTGGTAGAGTGTCAATGTGATTACTCTGTTGGTATTCATATTGCAATGTAATATGATAGCATTTTGTTTTTGTAGAAGTGACCTATGCTGATTATCTGGATCTGTTCAATTTGGGTACCCAGCGAATCCTGAACACAGAAGTAAATGGTTACAACCCTATGATTTTAGGTATTTGTTTTACATTGAAGTTTAATATGATCCTGATTATCTACAAATTGCTGTATATAATATTTACATTTATTACCTTTTGTCAATTTTCAAATAATACACCAATAAAAACAAGTGTATAAATAAACGAATACTCAGTGAAACGTTACGATAGCAAAATAACAAAATAAAAATATGTACCGTGTCATATTTCTTATAAAATTATTTTGTTGACCTCTAATTACAGGAGATTTTTCCACTCGCACCATCGGAAACGAATATTACTGGGAGTTGTACGAGGGCAACACAGGGCTGCCCGAACCTTCGGTTTTGAGCGCTCATGAAATACATCATCTCAACCCGAACACCAAATTCATCGTTTCCATGCGTAATCCAACTGAACGGTTATCTTCATTTTATGATAGGGCTTTGATATTGTGTTTTCTCTATAGAACCTAAATATCATATAAATGTTGCACCAAAATATAGATGTTTGCTTTGATAACATACAGTGTAGAATTCTATTTAGAAAATGTGCCGTAATTTCACTTTCATTTCAAGGCTTGATCATCTCGAATTTCGTTAAATATACTCATATGATACAATGCACAAATTTGTATTTACATTGAATATTAAAAGGAAAAAAAAAACAATAGAAAAAAAACACAATTATGCACTCAGCAAGCTCAATTTGTCATCATATGTTATTTCCCCTTATTTATCCAGACTCTACTCTGACTACATGCACTTCTCCCACGTGTCCTCTGAAGACTTCCACAGCCACGTGGTCGCCTCGATCGAGTGGTGGCGCGCATGCGTCAAGGCGCATCCTCTGAGACGATGCCTCTATGGACAACCTGCTGATATGCCGCCGCTTGATCCGCCGGGCAACTATTGGAGCACTGAGGCCACGGTAAGAAAACACTGCTAAGACCAGATAGGATATTGTTTAATGTATATATTGGTTGATAAGCTTGAGAGAGCTGCCGAAAGAATTTAATGTCATGTGTAATGAATGTTCATCTGCAAACCTTTACGAATAGGAGAGCTTTTAGAAAACATTTCACAATCACTAATTTATCTACGACGGCTTTATTTGGATACTTCTTTTATTATAGGCGCAGATACGAACTGGATTTTACTATCACTTTATCGTCGACTGGCTGGAGGTTTTCAAAAAAGAGCAGTTTCTATTCGTTGAATTCAAAGAATATGTTGTCGATGAGGCCGGTTATATCACTGACGTCATTTTGCCTTTCCTCAATATGGGTCAGTAACATATAAAAAAATCTATATATATATAAAACTAAAAAAAATATTTGATTTAAAGTTATAAAAAGTGAGTAGAGGGGTTAAATATTGTTTTTCTTTCGATTCAAATGTGGATCCCAAAAACAGTTAATATTTCTGGTATGATCCGAAAAGGTTTAACATAATGAATCAAGCAGATTATATTATTTTTAATCCAAATCATTTTTTTAATTACATACTTCATTTCAGGTCCGCTCTCGGATCAAAAGGAAAAGGCAGCGGGGCGCACTACTAAATTGAACGCACGCAACACGCACTCAGGCAAAGCCAAGATGGACATGCTTCCGGAAACGAGACAACTGCTCGATCACTTTTATTCGCCTTTTAATAACAAATTAGCTGAACTTTTGGGCGATGATAAATACAAGTGGCATATCAGGGATAATTAAATATGCATGGGCATTTTGTTGAATTTGTTGAATTTTGTAATTATAGTTGTCATGGCTTGTACGAGTACATCGCAAAATACATGCATAGATGTTTTGTGTGATATCAAAGCTCTCTGGTGCTTTTCGCCTGCCAGGAACATTATAACTTCGTAGCTACTTCGACGACGACAATATGTTTCATCTTAATAATACAATAAACACGTTTTCCGGATATATATTGTATCGATATCAAATTTACAAAATTGTATATACAATTCTGTTACGATGTTGACGCAACGCGGTTTCAACAACAAAGAAGAAAATATTCATCTAAAGCCAAGCTATAACAACGTCATTAGATCTCGAACAAAGTCGCGCCGACCAGAAGTTTACAAGAAGCATATCAAATTTGGTATTTTTGTAATTTCGGACCATCACAATCGAATATAGCATTGCGTATGATAAAAAAATATTAACATGCGGTAATAAAATGCATTTTTTTCCATGTCGCTGTTTTTGTTTGTCGTTTACTGATATCTTGATTTTTGCTTTTGACTGTAAAAGCGTATTTAATATATTTTAATTTACATGACAACAGTCAAATTAGTTGACTGATGTTCCAATTACATGCACATAATTGCCAAAACAAACATTAGAAAAAAAGCGTTTGTTTTTCAAACGTTTATTTATGCGCATGAATTGGGGAAAACCTATCTAAATCTGGAAAATGAGTAATGCAGCTGCCTAATCAAACAATTCTAATGTCTATATCATTCGTATATTTTCGTAGACTGGTATGTACGACTAAAAAACTTCCCGAACACTGGATGCATGTAATCTATGTGTAACTTGAAACTTCATTAAATTGATAAGTTTGCACTCATGCGTCACCAGCTGCTGCTTCCTCTTTGACATTTGCATTCTGCTTTTTGTCATAATAAAAACACGCCTATAAAAACGATGTTTATCCATCATTATTCTTATTCTCGTTGTTGAGACCGCATTTAATTAGTACATTTGTCGTTATAATGACTAAGAACTTTTTAAATATATTTTATTTCCAAATAACTTAATCAGCGATTTGATAAGCATAACATGTTCATAATCCACCCAATAAAATGCACTAATTAACGTATACTCAGT
Source organism: Hydroides elegans (assembly GCA_001703475.1). Lineage (NCBI taxonomy): Eukaryota > Metazoa > Annelida > Polychaeta > Sabellida > Serpulidae > Hydroides > Hydroides elegans. The sequence continues at coordinate 4,046 of LQRL01077305.1, read as the reverse complement.
TTTTTAAAAATTTCATTTAAGTCATTTCCGACCTTCCTGTGTAATTCAAAATATTGAGGGTCACAGTTTATCTGGGTTGTCTTCCGTAAAAAATTGAGGAAGCTATTCTGGATCGAAGGTCATCTCCCATTTTTTCTCGTTTTTTTTTCTGTTTTTTTTTCGGAAATACTGTATTATGAATATAGATGCCATGATATTCCTACCAACAATTAAAGCATCTAACATATATGAAGTTCAAATAATTTGATATGAACATTTAGATGTAAGCAAAAGCTCATTGCTATCGGTCTTTGATGAAACAATGTAAATGATCGCAGGAAAAGAAAACAAGGCAAGACATTTGCAGTAGCAATGTTATTCTAATAAAGTGAAAGCGAAACATTAATTTAAAATTATATTTAAATATATTTGCTGTTCATGGATGCGGAAATCAAAATACAATAGTACCAATAAACTGGTCAGTCAGAGAAAGAAAATACTCAATATTCTACTACAACAATGTATATGAAAAAAATCCAAAAATGATTTAAATGCACACCAATTTTAAGAAGAAAAATCCAAATGTTAATGGAAAGATGTGTATACCCTTGCACAGTTGAATTAAACAAAAATAAATGAAGAATGAAAAAAAGAAGCATTCCATTTCGAGCGGGAAATCAAATGTTTATTCTATAAAGGATAATTCATGTGCTGACATTTCAATAAAGTTTCTTCTGGTTTGAATTATAAAAAAAAAAAACACTAAAACGAAATAAACGGGAAAATATGCAGATGACGTGTATTTGCCACTCCTACATGGCAAAGAGATCGTGGTTGTGGATAGCCGTCTCTCTGCTTGTGACAATACCTTTATCTTGCCAGGTAACGAAATTGGTTTTACATCATTTTGGAATAGTTCTGAAATAAATCAACAGATGATATCTACGTGTATATAACTTAAATGAAAAATGCAAATAACGCTTGTAAAATATTGGTACGATTACATAAGCATACACATGTATAGTTGAGACTACTATAGCAGCATGAAAGCTCCGACCTGGTTGATGAACGAATGAATTGGTATAAAGGAGAAATACCTAACTTTTTTTTACATATGTTTATTTGGAATTTTCATAATGATATCCTGATGTGTAGGAAATAATTGTCACAAATTC
>LQRL01077295.1:0-12313 GCA_001703475.1 Hydroides elegans | reverse complement strand
AAACGTACCGACGGTGTGACCAAGAAGACTGTGCATTCCGTACGATAGCCGCTCGGCAAACTGATCTGGTTGCTCGATGCTACCCTGTACACAAACAAAGGAATTATAGAATCAGGAGCATATTCATATGTAGATTGGTCATGCTGTCATTTTGGGAATTTTAGTATGTTCAAGTACGGCTGCTATCACTTGCGAAATAGGATGATAAATATAAATGTCACCTTTTAAACTTTCAATTTTACATCGATCGTAGAAAAAACGGCGGATGCTTGACCGTACCATGTCCCATCCAGGGGTTTCATCGGAGATAGCATGAAAAATGATACGAATAAAATACCGGAAGATGGTATAATTGACAAATATTCATACATGTAAATTTGCACGATTTCATAAATAAACATAAAGATTCATAGAAAAAACGCCTATCGGAAACCCTAAAAATTAATATTTAGCCTAATATTTAGACTATAAATAGTAACAATTGTTGTAAAAGGGGAATGGTTTCTGTTTACTCGATCATAAAAATCCTATTTTTCCCATTAAGAGGGCATTAGCACTTCAACAAAAACTCGGATCCTTCATCGACCCGATTAATTGCAAATTTAAATGAAAAGCTATGAAGTCACTGCCAGTTCAGATGCAGAGCCCGCAGGTTTTCACATTTGTTCACAAATAAGCTGCCATAGTCTGCGACAAATGACACGACGGCTATCATACCGACTTAATTCACATTTTCAAAGTATATTTTGGATACGAAAATAAAATTCAAAGAAATAAGAAGCTTGGATTGATGGATTACAAGAGCGGGTTATGCATCAATACGGGGATACTACTTTGCTGTTTCATACATAATTTCCTCTATATGTAAAGATATGCGGGTTATATACCGGTGAGGGTTATACACCTCACATATATCAAATTACGGTTCTATGTCCCAGATCGCACTGATAAAGTATTTACGTCACAAAATCACAAAGTCAAAAAGTGCTAGATTTTAGCCAGTTCCACTTCAGTACCGGGATTATGGTTGACACCATAACTTTTTGAATATTTTGAATAAGTGATAAGTTATTATCTCAAATTAAGGGATAATGGAACCGGTTGGATAAGTATGTCTTAAATTTGAATTTAGACATCATATACTTGAAAAAAGAGACATATCGAACCATATAGTATATAAACTATAATTTTCGCTAATACAATTGTGCTAACATTGATACAAAATCAAGATGTCGAAATTTGTCTTCAAAGACGAACTCAAGCGATTCTGTCAATCCACTTCCTTAAAAGGCCTTCCACGGGCCGCCAAAGCCGAAAACAATGGCATTCGCGTCACATGGATACTTTCCATCTTCATTTTCGTTGCCATCGGGATATTCCAAACATGCTTCATCGTCTTGGAATACGTCAAATACCCCTCCTACATCTTCACCAATGAGAAGATGTTTGATCCCGTAAACAACATGGCGGTGGTACCAACACTCACATTTTGCAATGAGAATCCGTTTTCCTCCATTGCGAACCAATCAAATGGCATAATGACCTTGGATCAATATTACGCAACCGTGCAGTACGCTACGCAATGCCCTGGATGTGACGTCACGCAGCAGGCACGGATGACCTCTTTAAGGAATCTCCTGCAGAATCCAGGGGCCTATTACGAGAATCTAGGTCATCGCACAGCGGAACATGTATCACATGTCCAGGAGAATCTAATATTGTCATGCAAAGAGATTGTGTTTTTCGGGATGACTTTTGTTGAGCGTGAGTGCACTGATTTGGTGTCGATTTCTCTGCAGCATGATGTCAATCATTTCAACTGCTACCGAGTGGAAACTAAACATGATTATGATGTGGATACCTATGGATTTGTAGCTGGTATATCTGTGGTTCTCTATCTGGATAACATAGCTAGCGATGCCGCGTACCAGGCTAATCTAACATCAACTATTGTGAATCAGTTTTCTGATATTAGACGATACGGTGCAGTCGTAACTGCAACGCATTACGAAGGATTCCCGTTCGTTAGACAAGACGGTATTCAGTTACCACCAGGGATGTCAGCCAATATTCAGCTATTTCTGGAAAAGAAGAAGCGTTTGGAAGCACCTCATGGGAAGTGCGTGCCTACAACTCTCGAGGCGTATGAATACATGAAGATGTGCCTGTCGGACTGCTTTCAGAAATTCATCCGACGCAGTTGCAATTGTACCGATGCACGCATGGCTAAACACATGGATACGGATCGATACGCGTTCTGTCTAAAAATCCATAATAACGACGTTGAAGATATGATTGGACGGTATACTTGCGCGACAAATAAATTCACCGTTGACAATCTAGTGCAATGCACAGAAAAATGCCCGGAAGCTTGCCTCGAACTCAGCTACGCAACGGAAACTTCATTTTCAAAATGGCCGGCCCATAGTAGCATGGGGGCTTTCTATGATACGTATATAGAAGGTCGGGCTTTTGAAAGCAAGTTTCGATTGGTGAAAGAAGTGATTGAAGGAAACTGCTCTGATGACATGAACTGTCTTCTGAAGATATTCGCAGCTCAAAGACTCATTGAGGACAATTTTCTGGAGGTTAACATTCACCTGTCTGATTTCAAGTAGGTTCTTTCATCATTTTACATATTTTATCACAAGAAATCAAAAATACCAAACTTATATGGTATTAAGCAAGCATTTTGGCTAAATATGTATGTCACTGATCGAAATATATTTAAAAGTTTGTTCTGATAGTTTGATAATTCAGACTATTGTATGGATTTAAAATGAAATATGTTTAAATAGAAATACATGTATAACTTGTTTTGATAGTATGATGATTCAAAACCAAAAGAACGATTAATGGATTGAAATCAAAAACTTATTAACACATGATGTGTCTCTTTAACAGGTTCCACATCATCGAGCAAATCCCTAAATTCCAGCTGGCAGACCTCTTTTCCAAAGTGGGCGGCATTCTCAACCTATGGGCTGGCATCACCGTGGTTCTCCTTTTGGAACTTATAGAATTCATTCTTCGCATTATCGTGCGCCTTATTCGCAAGAAAAAGAACATGGCCAAGTTTGCCTTGGCGGCGAGGAGAGTATCTGTGGCTAAATTGGAGAGTGTTGTGGAAGATCCGAAAGACGGGAATGAAGTGGGAAGTGGGAGTTCGTCGACGGTTGAAAAGGGGCTTAAATTGACTTCGTTGGAAAGGCGCATTAAAGCGGCTTGGAAAAAGGGATCCAAAATTTGAAGAGTCTATCTATTGAAACATTTATTTATTTGCTGAAATTGTTTCTTCAATGAGTATCGCAAACTACGATATATGTATAATCAAATGAAAACATATATAACACTAAATATTTAAATATTTGACAATGAAAACGTGTTTATGAATTGCACTGTTGTTTTATATTGCATTATTAATATCAAGTAAGCAAATAATATTGAGTAAAACTAGTTTGCATTAATATCTAATATTCATTTATTTGCACGTCGATAAATAATCATTTGTACAACATGAGAATGGTAAGAGGGTAATTAAAATAAAAATATATTTCATAGTTTTGTTTGGTAACGGAAATTGGTTTAATAAATCAATAAATGAATATTTATCAAATAACTAATCTGCCTGGATATAATTGTTAATTAGTTATGATATGTCACAATGGGAATTCCTTTTTAAGCCCATTTTTTTCGTCCATTTTCATTATTGTCTTGCCGAAGGTTAAATTGTGTAACGTTATTGTCATATTGTTTGTACGCTGCATTGTATTTCACCACTTTGTCAATACGGAAAAAATTGCCTTAAGATGCAACTCACATTTCTTTTAGTTTGCCCTCGAAACATTATCAATGTAATGGTTGGATATGTTTTTTTTTTCCTATCAATGTCCTTCGGCTCTATAACGAGTGGACAGTTTATATATTTTCGATTAAAACAATATTTTTTTCCATTGGCATACGATTTTTGTAACTACATGTATATGATTGAAAGGTAAAATATTAAATTAAAAAAAAGATGAATCCAGGCATTGCAAAAATGAAAGATAAATAACGATTTAATAATCGAAAGAAATTTCCAATTTGTGCCCATATGAATGTTTTCCGGATGTCTTTGTACGTCTAGACGTTTGATGAACGTCATTCTTACGGCCTACTTTGACGCGGCGTCAGAGCAATGCTCCTACGTCTGTGACAAAAAAGGACGTCCTGAAAACTTTCAGATGTACCTACATTCAAACTTCCTATCAGCGTCAGGGGTTGGCTTACCGAGTGGGTAGACATATTTGCTGTGATGTCTAGATATACTGAATAATTCATGTGATTATGTCAAGTGCCTATAACGCAACAATGGTTGTTAAACGGTTGCAAACCGCTAACAGCATACATGTAGTTTATCGATTACCATCATAATTGAAAACATTCGGTTGGCACAAACCGACGTCACCCAAACATAACAGTTTTTTTTCGTAACAAAGAGTCATGAACTATGTACATGTAACTGCAAGAAATTAAAACTAATAATTGATGAACGTTTCATAAAAGGAGCACTCCGGATGAAAGAAGCTACAAGTAATTGATAAAGCAGCAAAACTAATTTGCGGCTAAGATATTATATCATAGTTATTTCTTTGTTTATATTATTGGCATATAGGGCTTAAGATGTAGCATACCTCGATGCATTAATTTTGTGTAAATTGTGCTTTCAAAAAGCAGGTTAAATGGCTCTCAAAATATTATGGATGCGTCGCAATTCATAAAACACGGTAAAATTATGTATAATGATTCTGAATGAGGTAAATGAATGTGTTTAAACGGAAGATAACACATGGATATTCCAGATATTTTGAAATCTTATTCAGTAAAAGACTATCTTAAACCATCAAATCTGAGTACATTCTATTTTAAGATCATGAACATCAAAATTGTATACTTGTTTAATTATCTTTATCTATAACCAAGACGAATCAAGCAAAGTTTTGTTCTGATCATCTCCACTAAAAATATTAACACATGTAGCAACTGGGGATTACCACGTGATACGCATGACTTGGATATTAGCCATAATCTTTAAAACAACAAAAATGAGTTCGACCTTCATATAATGTTAAAGAAATTACTTTTGTAACTTCTATTTGCACATATGGATCCAAGATGACCGTGCAAATAGTTTCTATATTTTCTTTACCCGGTAGGTATAATACCTGTTACATTGAGCAAATCAAAACATCCTGGAGATATTGATGATGTGTCTTAGAAGCTTTGCTAAGACTGATTAATGCTCCAAATACAATCTGGTATATGAATTACACAATTTATAATAAGAAATCAAGAAAGGATACACCTTGACTTCAACTACTTCACTTTCTAAAACCTGACAATAAGATATCCGAAATCGGACGCAATAAATTTTATTCAATTCAATTCCAAATTGAGGGCTTCGTCAAAATGTCGAAATTAATACTAAAAGACGAACTGAATAAATTGGTTTTAACCACATCCTTAAAGGGAGTTACACGCGCCGCAAAATCAGAAAATAACGGAATACGTATCACATGGATAATTGCAATAATATTTTTTGTCGCCATAGGGCTATACCAAACCTGCGTCATCATATTGGAATACGTCAAATACCCCTCATATCTGTTTACCAGTGAAGAGATATTCGATCCTGACAATAACAGGCCTATCGTGCCATCACTGACGTTTTGCAATGAGAATCCCATCTCATCTCTCGCGAATTATACTGATGACATAATGAGCCTTGATGAATTTTACGGCTACGTCCAAAACGCAATGCAATGTCCCGGATGTGACGTTGAGCAGCAAGCAAGGATGGCAGCAATCGGGGAATTACTTTTAAATCCAGGGGCCTATTATGAGAATCTAGGCCATCGAAGGGCGGAGCTAGTGTCACATGCTCAAGAGAATTTCATATTATCATGCGAAGAGATTATATACTTTGGGATGAGTTATATAGAGAAGAATTCTGAGTGACGATATCCGTGGAGCATAGTGTTGATTATTTCAACTGTTATCGCGTTGAATTTAATCCAGATTATGATATACATAAATATGGATTTGTGGCAGGTATATCGGTTGTTCTATATCTAGACAACATTAAAAGCGATGGCGCATTCCAAGCGAATTTAACATCAAGCATTGTCAATCACTTTTCAGACATAAGACCATACGGCGCTATTGTAACACCAACTCATTACGAAGGATATCCTTTTGTTCTACAGGATGGTATACAGATACCCTCAGGTATGACGACAAATATTCAGCTGTTTCTACAAAAGAAGCGGCGTTTAGAAGCACCACATGGTAAATGTGTACCCACCAGTCTAGAGGCGTATGAGTACATGAAGATGTGTCTATCAGACTGTTTTCAGAAGTTCACCAGAAAAAGCTGTAATTGTACCGACGCACGGATGGCCAAACAAATGGATACCGATCGATACGCATTTTGTCTAAAAATCCATAACAACGACTTTGAAGATATGATCGCCAGATACAGTTGTGCAACCAACAAATTCGAAGTGGATACTCTACGGAAATGTACAGCGAAATGCCCGCAAGCTTGCCTTGAAATCAGCTACTCCGCGGAAACATCCTTCTCAAAATGGCCATCCCTGGGAAGCATGGGGGCATTTTATAACACATACATACAGGGCCGGGCTTTTGAGCACAAGTTTCGAATTGTGAAAGAAGTGATTGAAGGGAACTGCTCGCATGATATGAATTGTCTTTTGAAGATTCTCGTGGCACAGAGAATGATTGACGACAATTTTCTAGAGGTGAAAGTGCAACTGTCCGATTTTAAGTAAGTAATAAATATACTTCTATGTATGCTTTCTATGTAGTTTTTGATAACCATCTTAATTACTGTAAACCTTCGCTTATACACCCCTGTTAAAAAGAGGTGGATTGGTATCCTTTAGCAAAACACGTTTTCAATTCTTAGTAATTATAAGATCTGTATAAATTCTATATATAATGCGAATACATTTGAACATCTACAGTTTCCAGTTTTACGCACTGGTCATTAATGTTGTTTTTCAAAATGCATGTTACATACTCAAATCTTGAAACGATATCGTTTATTCCAAACCCAACAGGTTTCTAACGACAACACAGGTCCCCAAATTCCAGCTGGCCGACCTCTTTTCCAAAGTGGGCGGGATCCTCAACCTATGGGCTGGCATCACTGTGGTTCTCCTCTTAGAACTCATCGAATTCATTCTACGGGTCATCGTACGTCTCGCCCGGAAGAAAAAGAACATTGCTGCTTTAGCGCTTGTGACTCAGGGAATAATGACGAAGAATACAGTGGGGGTGGATAAGTTGGTGAAGGAAGCAATAGAGAGGAAAGAAGAGGAGGGGAAGGAACTGCCTGGGGAGAAGGTGGAGGATGAGGATGATGATAAAGGGATGGTTGAGATGAGTAGTGGGGACAGACGCATTAAAGACGCGTGGATGAAATGTTAATTTTCTTGTTGTTATATTGAGCATGAAGAATAATATATGACGGTTTGTACTATTACAATTATACAAATGTAGTTTTATTGCGCAAATCAAATACATGTTGCTGTACATATGTTATTCTTTTCATTGTATATAGGAGACGATCTCACTATTGATTGAAAACGACACGATATTAATTGTTTATTTCATTTATATTTAATGTTATTCTTTCCGATTTTCTATTGCATTATATCTATATTTATATTTTACAAATAAAATCGAAAAAATAACATTTCTTCAGATAATTCTCTTGTATAAATTTAATGTATTAAAGCAGAAGACTATTAGATAAATGTTACTTTCAATCCACCGATTCCTCTTGACACATAGATACCGGTAACATTACTCGAAAGGGGGTTCCTTATAAATGTCACAACCTCTGCGCCCCAGAACTCCATCAAATACACACTCATTCCAGGTAATTCCTGGCCAATGCACAAGTCAGGGTTAAGCCCAAGCCGTCTTCGGTATCTTTTTATGCAGTTTTCCTCCACTTGCTCTATGTTGTTCATGGAAACTAACTTTTGAACATTATTCATAATAATAAGCTTGGTAATAATAGTTGTTGAAATACAAATGTACCAGTTTATGGCATCTAAAAGGCAGATAAAGGATCATTCAAGCCTTGCTAAAGCGCTGCTTGGGACCAACACCGCCTTGTGCACTGGGTCTGGATCTATATATTTTGTTGTAACATATACCATTACCTTTTTCATTGAGACTCTCAAGTTTGATTAATCGACAATGAAACATTGTAATAATTAATGGATTTCACTGACGTAAAACACCATTTACATCCAGGGAAAACATTTAAATACACAATTTTAATCACTATTTGTTTAACGTTAAACTTGCAAACTAATAGCAATAGATAGATCCTTTGTAAATAAACGACACAAAAAGTGACACGCTCACATAGACACATCAACAAAAATGTGTGAATGAAGCAACGCAATTTGTTTATTCCTACATCAAATATGATTATTTTTACCCTAGGCATTGACCCGACCCCGACCCTAGACAAATAAAATCAACGGAATGACGTTGGACTCCAGATAAACTAGAATGTATTGCTATTCAACGATATTTTACTGGGAAATGTAAACCTTCCTGATCGAAATGGTACTCAAACAATATTCATTATAGGTAATTTAAAAGTTAATTAAGCATAACGCGTTTTTATTTGATAATGATAATACAGCCATCTCCTGAAGACTGGTTTTCAAAAATAACTGAGCAACCATTATTGATTTAATGGTGCATTATTACATAACGTGTTGTCTTAACAAAAATCTTTATATATCTACGGATACTCCAAAATGTTCTATTCGAGGCACAGCCTTCCAACTGGACAAACATGAAAACATTTTTAGCCAGCAAAACCAGCTAAAGCTAAAGCAAACCCACTTGGCACGATCTATTGCTCAATTCGATAATATCACTTTATCAAGGGTGGCATTATGTGGGTAGCGGTTAAAAATTTTGCATAAATAAGAACTTTTACAATGAAGGTAAAAACAACTACTTGACAATGAAATGCATAACCGATCACCGGGTATGACAGTGATATCAGAAAAGAAAGTAAAATTCGTAAAGTTAGGAAATTATATAATATAACTCGAGATTCGCATAAAAATAATTCAAGTTTACTTTTGCATCTCACGCTAATAAAAAATATCATTATGGGAAGACAACTCGTGAAAGAAGAATTCACACGATTCTGCCAAACGACGTCCATCAAAGGAATACCGCGTGCCGTAAAAGCGGAAAATATAGGAGTTCGATTGACATGGATTATATCCGTCATTGCATTTATATCCGTCGGTATATTTCAAACATACTGTATCATCGCCGAATACCTTAAATACTCGTCGTATATTTTCACGCATGAGCGCATATTCGATCCGCACGAAAACGCAGCCGTGATACCGACAATCACACTTTGTAACGAGAACCCGTTCTCAAGCCTTAAACTCGCAAACGAATCGCTGGAAACACAAACTCTGGATGAATACTATGCATTTATTGACCACGCTACACAATGCCCCGGATGCAATGAGACAGCCCACCGTGAAATGCAAAATGTAAGAAATTTACTTTGGAACCCAGGAGCCTATTTTGAAAATCTAGGTCACGAAGCTGCTGAGACTGTATCACATGATATGAACGAGTTTTTAATGGAATGTAAAGAAGTGATTTACTTTGGTATGAAGTTCGTAGAACGTGGCTGTACGGATTTAATATCGATACGTCTTCAGCATGAAGTAGACTATTTCAACTGTTATCGGATCGAAGCAAAGCATGAATATGACTACGAAAAGTATGGTTTTCTCGCGGGATTATCAGCGATTCTCTACCTTGATAACATTGCAAGCGATGTAGCATATGAAGACCGCATCACAGATGAAACCATCAATCGTTATTCCGCGGTGAGAAAATACGGCGCTATAGTAACACCGACGCATTTTGAGGGTTACCCCTTTGTCAAGCAGGACGGGATCCATTTAGCACCGGGTATGTCCGCTTATATTAAACTGTATCTCGAAAAGAAAACGAGACTTCCGGAACCACATGGAGACTGTGTACCTACGTCACTCGAGGCGTATGAATACATTAAAATGTGCATGTCGGATTGCTATCAGAAATTCATTCGGAACCAGTGTAATTGTACCGATGCAAGGATGGTAAAACATATGAATACTGAGCAAAAGGAGTTCTGCTTGAGTTTAAATCATCACTCGATACCAGCCATGTTGGAACGATATTCGTGCGCCACAAGGCAGTTCACCGTTGACAATTTAGTCCGCTGTACAAAAAAGTGCCCGTCGGCCTGTTCTGAAATCAGTTATACAACCGAGACTTCGTTTACCAAATGGCCCAGTCATGATACTATGAAAGCATTTTATCGAGATTATATAGCGAACAAGACGTTTGAACCGAAATTCAGACTGGTCAAAGAGGTTATCGAAGGGAACTGTTCCGATATGAACTGTTTGGTTAAACTTTTTACGGCGCAACGGATTATCGAGGATAATTTCTTGCAAGTTAACATGCAGTTATCAGATTTTAAGTGAGTATATTCTAACATTTATTATTTTGAATTCGGTCGCAGTTTTATGCCGTTTTGATTTTTGCGTTCTTTAATTTATATACATAAATATATGAGTTGGTATTTCAGCAATTACCGAACGAATCCCAATTCTTATTTCAAATACACCTATCTTTCAGCGTTCGAAAATTAAAAAACAACCCAACGGGATTTGCTTTTTATATTTATTGTAAACTTACATTTAATTATAATTAATCATATTGTCATTTGAAAGTTAATTTATTTATGCTTATTACAGATTTCTGGTAACCGAACAAATTCCCAAGTTCCAACTGGCCGACCTCTTTTCCAAAGTGGGCGGCATCCTCAACCTATGGGCTGGCATCACCGTTTTGCTCATTCTAGAGTTGATTGAAGTCATACTTCGCATAATCGTTCGTTTGTTTCGAAAAGAGAAAATCCGTCCCGACGAAGAAACAGCGGAAAAAGATGAGAAGGACGAAAATGGTTCGACTATACGAACGGGCATGTTTTGGTCACATTTGGGTAGAAAAGTTCAAAATGCATGGAGACAATAAGAATGACCGTTAAAAAGACTGTTAAAAAAGAAAACCAGGTTATATTTCCCTGCAAAGTTGTTAAGTGTTAAATAAGAATTGTTGAAAACCATGTTATATTTCCCGGAATATTTGTTGAGTTTTCATATACATGTAGTAAAATGGGTCTGATATATGTTTTGATATATCGGTTCACATATAGGCAATGTATTCGCTTAAAATGTATATTGGAGTATATCATAATAAACTGTTCTTAATCTAAAGCAAGCAGAAAAAATTCGCCGGGATCGAAACGGAAGCCCCAAATTCCAATTTTGACCGTTTCTAAAACGGTTCGCTTTTGCATGGAACTCGGGCAAGAAAATAAATGGGACTTGCCTTGTAAAATTATTATACATGTACTTTATTTTTGTTGCATTTGCAAAGTTAATTTATTTTAAATTTGAGAACTATTCTAATTTCATTTACTATTATTTATGGTTTACAACCCACATTCCCTAGAAATGTAGCAAGAATTTGTTCTTGATATCGGTGTATCCCTTTCCATTATGATCATTTGTCAATTACAAATACATGTCTGGTAAATTTAAAGAAAGTTCTAGAGATTGATGTTGAAAAGAAGAAACAATTTTATTCTAAAATTATTATTAAAATGTCGGATTGAGTGTTTATATAAAACAATTCGTGTTTCAACCACACCACTGTATTCGTATACAGAATAGAAAATTACGTAAAATTTCAGTAATTTTGCTTCATAAACTCGATACAAAAAATGGTGTCTTTATTAAATAGAATGAATGCAAATGTTATATTTATTCGCCTATACACATTCTATAGATTATCATTCCGTGAAGGTGTGAACATCTTATAGAGTCTACATTTCGAATTAGAATTAATTTCAAAATGAGTGTGCATTGATATGGGAACACTGGACTCTATGACACACGCACCAACCCAGACAAACAGTCGCTCTCTCTCTTTCTTTCTATCTCTCAAACACATATACATTTACTCTTACAGTAATAAGATAATTTGACAGAACGATGGATAGATAGATGGATAGAAAGATAGATGGATAGAAAGATAGATGGATAGATAGATCGATAGATAGATAATACATTAGGAGAGAGATAGGGAGAGGGAGAGGGAGAGAGAGAGGGGGGGGGGGGGGGGGGGCAAA
>LQRL01077267.1:0-13337 GCA_001703475.1 Hydroides elegans | reverse complement strand
TGGTATAAAATATAGAGAATAAAAATCGGGACCGGGAATTTTAGTTCAAATTAACCGAACTTCAAATTATCCGTGTTCAAATTAAGCGTGGTGCACTGTAATTTTATATTTTTTTAAAATAAAATTGTACTTCTACTAAAATGATTCATCCTTCCATTACTTGAAGTATACATGTATATTGTTTTTGCAATGGTTTTCGGATATATGTCATGATTAAAAACTCATCTGTGTCTTATTTTGAAATCAATCATATCATTAATTATTTCGCGTTTGTTTTCAAGCTCATATGAAACAGAATAACTCATCTGCGCCTATTTTCGAATCCTATACCCTATTTCGCAGTGGTTTTCAAGTAGCAAGCCGCAAAGTGACGAAGACGAGGCAATCAAACACAGCACAGCCCCGGATGGCCTCTACCTCTACGGCAGCGTGGGTTGCGGCAAGACCATGCTGATGGATTTATTCTACGACAGTTGCCACATAGAAAAGAAGCAACGCGTGCATTTCCATCAGTTTATGCTGGATGTGCATCAGCGTATACGAAAAGTGAAGGATAAGATCACGACGTATGATGTGAAGAAGGATAAGCCGTATGATCCTATACCGCCCGTAGCGGCTGATATTTGTGATGAAACGTGGCTGCTGTGTTTTGATGAGTTTCAGGTGATGTAGTAACTTGTATTTTAAGAAATCACAATGTGTGCATTATTATTCATTGTGCGTCTTCAGATGATCATTTATAACGCTTTATTTTTGCAATGTTTTTAGAATTCCATAAGAAAATAAAAATTAAAGATGATCAAAAATAAGTAAATGAGAAGATGGATGTATATTTGATTTTTTTTTCGAATCGAAAACAAAATATGCGCACGGAAACCCATGAGTTGTGAAATGTTATTATTACCTGCTTGCGTATATTTTCAGGTGACGGATATTGCAGATGCTATGATATTGAAACGCCTCTTCACACAACTATTGAAACGAGGGGTTGTGATCATTGCAACTTCCAATCGCAAACCAGACGGTTCGTGTATTACTCATTGAACTAGTCTTGTTTATATTTCACATCTGTAAAAGCTTCGGGTCGTTCGTGTACAAGGTCTTCTGACATGATGCTGTAGAGACTTATTTTAATTCTATTCAATAATTTAGTTGTTTATTTATTTTCAGATTTATATAAGAATGGTTTACAGAGGATACACTTCCTACCTTTTATACCGATACTAAAAGTAAGTTATAAATACAAAACTTTATCTCCCTCCATTTAGAAGAAATGACACGGTTTATATGGTTCGTTGCAAACTTTACCAAAATATGCTCTCTTAAATTATCCCCAACCATGTCGCATGGCGTTAATTAAAAAAATGAAATTGATTAATATATATATAAGCAAAAATTATTTCATTAAAAGCTACCTGAAGTAGCTCTTTGTAGTATATGATATGCATGTGCATCTTTGAAACATATTAAACGTATTTTCATGTTATTTCAGGCAAACAATTATGTGATAAACCTAGACTCAGGTATTGATTACAGACGCCAATCCCTCCCCGCCGAGGGCAAAATCTATTTCATGTAAGTATTAAGTGGAAACAAATAATAATTTAACCCCTTCACTATACACTATGTAGTTGAACATCGTTTTCTCGAACCCATCCAGCTTAAAATACTGGTTAATCAAAAGTGATTTCAAAGTATCCTCTTTCATGTTTAAGTTTTATTAAAGCATGGTTATTTCGGGTTAACTCGAAATAAAAACTCATTTCCGAGCACTTTGAGGTAACAAGGTTCTGCTGTGGTTTATTGTTATTAACGAAACTGTAATCCTTTGTCATATGATAGAAGTCTTGCGTTAGATAAAAAAAAATTGTGGTTTCTTTTTACAACATTTATTTTTTGGTCATATTCTTGTTGCTGTAAAACTGTTTTTCATTGATACTGTTATTTCCCGATTAAATTATCTAGCCACTCTGAGTGCGATTCCAAATATGAAATGGACTTGGTGTTTGAGGAAATGGCGGGAGTGGAGCTGCAGGCAGATCCACAAGCAGGTTGACAATCCGGTCTAATTGGAACCTAGAAATGATAAAAGAATCAAACGAAATACATGTTTAAAGCATGATCATTTAAATTTTAAAAGCTACCCATTAACCAAGTCCGATCCTTAAGGAACACCATCCCACACAGAACTAAATGTAGCAATGAAAATGGAAAATTATTAAAAACAATTCATAGACAAAGTAAAGGTTATATTTGTTTATAATATAACTGATTTGTTTATATGACTTTATATATGTTTAACAAGTAAGGATGTATTGAATTGGTGCTGTTAATTTTCAGAGGAAGGACCAAGAACACTAACAGTATTGAATCGTGACGTTTACTTTCCGAAAACCTGTGGTACGGTGGTCGACTGCAAATTTCCTGAATTATGCATGCAGGTTAGTTGGAATTTTGCTTTAGAGGCTAAATGGTAAAATATTCGTATCTTGTCTTGTATGTCGGAAGACCTTATGCGAATTCAATTTTCTTAGAAAGTAGTTCGACCGACCTGAGTTTTGCGTTTTGGAATACAATAACCTCAGCGTCAATGAAAAGTCGAACTAACGATTAAACTTCTCTAACATATTTAAATAAGTTATAGCCTACTCTATATTTTGTTTGCAAATAGACACATACAATAAAACTCATCTCATTACTCATCTCATACCTCTAATTAAATCATATTATAAATTCCTATCATATTTCTCACATAGGCACGAGGCGCGGTTGACTACATTGAAATGTGTCAGCATTTCGACACAGTGCTCATCCGAGACGTGCCTCGCATGACGTTGGAGCGCAAAGTGGAAGCGCGGCGATTTATCACGCTCATTGATACACTCTACGATCATCGGGTATGAAGATTTGCATTTAAACGCTATTGTTTCACCTTAAAAAAATACATTTAATGAACTAATTATATGGTCTTTCATCAGGAGAGTCAGTCTTGAGTCAGGATTCCCTTTTACCATGTGCTTTTGTTTCCAAGTTCCTTGCCTGTGTGATATTTGATGTATAGGTTTGCAGTTTATATTTTGCAAAATTATAAAATTCATTTTGCTGTGTGTGTCTTCAATTTAAATGTTTAAAAAAAGGTTGCGCCGGAAACAACAACGATCCGCTAGAGGTAATGCCTCGGCTCAGACATAGTTATCGAAAGTTATCGAAAATTATGTTACGTGTGAAATGAACATTTGCAATTATATATTCCTGCAAGTATTCTATGCGTAAAATGAGTATCAAGATTGTGCATTTTAGGGCACTGGCATTATATCTGCGAAAAAAATATACCAACACCAAATTTGATTTCAATATAAATGGGCAATGAATGCAGGGTCTGATGCCGAAAGTCACATCTATTGACAAGATATGGTTATTACGATTTTCTCCGCCATAGGTTCGTGTTGTGTGCTCGGCCGAAGCCGCACCCGATGACCTCTTCGCCACGGGCAAACTGACAGACGCAGACCATCACTTTGCCCGCGTGCTCATTGGTGACCTTGACATTCAAAGGGTAAGTGTTTGACCTTGAAATAGTTGAATTGATTACATGTTTTTGACGATGTTTTTATCAGGTTTCGATCACAGAAAAAAAAATGTGGAGTATCGAAATATCTAATGCAGAATAACTTCTGTCATCTTTTATGCATCAAAATATTGCACGTTGGCTGACATTTTTAACGAATAATTTTTCAATCTCGACAATAAAAAAATAATGAATAAAGAAACAGTTTATCCCAACATAGGATCTTTTATCTTGGATACACCAAACAGATTATCTCACCGTATTGCTCAATTAGTTATACAAATCACATTTATGGTGGATTTCTATATTGAGATTTAGCATTGTAACTCTTCTAACAGTTTGTTTACATATCTTATGTAACAATTAAATTACAAACGGCACTGTTTGTCTACAGATACATGTACATTATAATCTTATCGCCATTCTTTAAATCCTGTGATTCAGGGAGATGCAAACGAGACAGCTAGCCTTTTCACGGGCGAGGAAGAGATTTTCGCCTTCGAGCGAGTAGCGTCGCGATTGATCGAAATGCAAACGGAGGAATATTGGAAACAACGCAAAGTCATCAAGGAAGCGCGAAAAAAGAAGAAACCGAAACAAGAAGCTGTTTCGTAACGCAGATTAAGAAAAGCCTTGTTTTTAGGATGTTGTATATGGTAGTTTTTGGACTAATTGTTTCAACAAAAAAATCATCGGGTGACATCGAAATTTAAAAATGAAACAAACCGAAGCAGACAGTTTTTTTTTGTAACACGTAGATGGGGAAAAGTCTTGTTTTAGGAATTTACATTCATAG
Source organism: Hydroides elegans (assembly GCA_001703475.1). Taxonomy (NCBI): domain Eukaryota; kingdom Metazoa; phylum Annelida; class Polychaeta; order Sabellida; family Serpulidae; genus Hydroides; species Hydroides elegans. Next base: position 8,973 of record LQRL01077267.1, on the reverse strand, counting down.
TTTCGTAGAGAATGTATAGACTGTATCAAGAATAGGCCTTAGATGATTAAAAGAAGTCTACATCTGTTAATAGAATTGATGATCGCTATGCTCAGGAGTTGATTAACTTTAATAGTTTCATCTTTACTTCTAATTCCTTTTGATTTTATATTGATTAAAAAAAATGGTCGAAAATATTGTTTGAATAAATTTGCAGATCGAGTGTTTTAAAAAATGTATTTAGTTTGAAATTGTCCTTTACATATGTATATTATTTTATGGTACACAGTATTCAGGTTGTGTTTGCTTTGTTAAGTTTGTTAAAGTGAATAGGCAAATTACGCGTTAGGAAATTATTTAGTGCAGTGTGTATGTAGCCTATCAATATATTATGATTGTTTATGACTAAGTTTTGATTTACATAGTTTCAACTGTATGAGTTATTGATAATTAGAATATACATGAACCCCTTGCTTATGTGTTCTTGATTTTAAAATGATGAACAACTTATACAGTATATTTAATTTTGAAAAAGAAACCCATCTACACATTGTATCCTTTCTATTTCAGCAAGTTACGATGCTGCGGTATTTCATTGTTCGGCATTTTCATTTCAAGATATTAAAAATTAAAGTGTTACTTGATTTAAATAAAAGATACACGTCGAACGTTTCAAATGCATAGAAATTCATGTCTTGTATTTAAAATAATTATTTTACCATTTTTTTCATGGAAGCGTTATACATATTTATTGGTTGTTTAACTGAATAAATGTAATTCAACTTTAACTATATATTGATCAACTATCAATAAAATGCGTTATCTATATTTGTCTTTCAATTGTTGTTGTTGTTGTTTTTTTTTTGCTGAGATCATTGCTTGCCATCTTTCCTTACCTTTTGGTATCGTTTAGGCTTCAGTATGATAAACAACCTGTTTTCGAAATCACGGGGATCTAAACTTTGACAAAAAAAAAGAAAAAAAAAAAAGCCGAAATTAAGACTGATGTTTACCCTATTTTGGCCGCAACATTTAATCATTCACGAATTTCCCTGCGGCTTGGTAACTGCTTACGCCATCGCTTTTGGTGGGATAGATCAAACCTAACGAAACCTTAACCTATCGAAATAACGGGTACAACTTTAATATAGACAAAATTTAAACGATATTCATCGTATTTTGACCGTGGTTTTATGATGTGATTTTATGGTAGCAAAAACTGATCAATTTCATCTACCATTATAGATGTGCTACGTTTGACTTATGCATTTATCGACCAAAAATTATCATAAGAACGTTTTTTTACTCTAAAACCTTTAAACATCACGTTTTTTTGTTATAACTACAGTCTACTTCAGCCAGGCCAGGTTAAAAATTTTATGACATGCTTTTTTTCAATATGAATGTAAGCTATCAATATGATCAAATGTAAAGGACCCACAAGAGAGGGTTCAAAGTGCTAACTTATTCATTGAAGACATTTCAACCAGTTGTGTAATGTGTGAAATTTGATTTATTAATTTATATGAAAGTCGCTTGCACAAGCTACAAGCAGTTTATCTTATGATGTGAGGTGGAGGGACAGGCAGACAAACATATGGCGACCATAACATTATGGTTCATGATGATTAAAATACGGATAATCTCATAAACGAACAAAGAACAACACGTACATTTTTTTTCGTTTATTGATTATGTTCAAACAGAAAATATTGGTAATTACAGATTGCTATGAAGGAAATAAAAAAGAATTTAAAATATGAATATATCGAACAAGCACTGCAGTGGAGATTCTAAAAAGCACAATGTACTATTCAATGTGAAACATTTGTATTTAGTATTTTTGATTTATATTTTTAAAAATTTACGTTTGATTTTTTTTAAATAGGTATTTATGTTTTTTTAAGACGAAAATTAAACTCTTGTTTGTATCAGCAATAATGAATGGCAAAAAAATCTAATTATACAGGTAACTTTTAACATTCATATAAAACTTGTACACATTGTCCATGAACACTCGTAAAAAGGCAACAAACACAAACACTTTACAATCTCAGGGGTGTCTTCAAATGGGATAGGATTTTCTCCGACAATAACAATGCTTAAATAAAGACCCGCAAAACAAATAGAGATAAATTGATTTTATTTTCTAATAGGTAGGCCGTACTTTGTCTTGAAGGTTGTGAGCTTCTTACAAACTTTCGATCTTTCATAATTCCACATGAAAATATATATTTATTTCATTGCTTGTACATTAAACAAATAAAATATTTCACGGCGATGTTACAGTTTATAAGTCTCGCATTGTTTCATATTATCTGAGAAAATAACAACCCCGTGATTTTTCACCTCACTGAAATAATCTAGCCCTGATAGATTGACGAATAGAAAAGACTAAGGAGCAGCTTCGAGCTATGATGATGCAACTTCGGTGGATTTGGATGCCTGACGTCGCTTAACGTCCCAGTTGTAGACGCGAGCCATGTTCACCTGCAAATGCAAAAACACATAATTATAGCTTAATTAGTGTTCAAAAATACGTTTGCTCAATTGACTTATTCAATAGCATTTTGATATTTGAACAGTTTAAGTTGACTGAGGGACGTAATATATATATATTTTCTGTACGACGTTGAGCCCGCAAATTATTCGTTCTTGACGATATCCTTTAATAAAGCATACATGCAACTGAAATGGGACTGAAAACTGGGGACATGTAACTGAAATTGTTTGTTTGTCTTTATTTTATTACCTCGATAGTTGTGGTCTGATCGCGCAAAAAGCCAAGGTCGTCCTCTACTGTTTCGCGACTGCTCACTGCTGCACTAAGATTTTTACTCAACAGCTTTTCTGCATCTTCCAGTGAGTACTCTAACATCACATTTGCCTACAAAATGTTTTGTTTTCAATTAATTTTTTCAATGAAAAATTATCATTTCATGAAATGTTAAATCTGTAAACGCTTTTATTTTTGCGATTTCCAACGAGTACTCTCACATCGCATTTTTTTACTACAAAACAAAGAAAAATATGTGAAATTATAATTTAACAAGTAAAGGAACAGTTTTATGGTATTTATCTTATCTCTATCTTTATCTATTTTATAAGAAATATGGAAACGGGATTAAACAAAGTTTCTCTCTGTATCAAATTAATTCTCAAACTGACAAAATAGTTGATTTTATTTATCCTATATAAAAATTGTAAATTGATTACAGCTGAAAAATATTGATTGATGATGACACTAAATAACCAGCATTTCAAAAGCGTGGTTTAACCTATTTGTGTCACCGGACAATCTAAGTGTCCAGGATGCGTACAGAATTTTCATGGGCGATTTCCAGGACTTTCCAGGACTTTTTGAAACCGATTTCCAGGACTTTTCCAGGACTCTTTCGATAGATTTCCTGAACTTTCTATAGAAAATTCCTAAACTGATGGAGGTCGAATTTTAATAGATTATGAAAACTTTATTTGTATAATACATGATTGTAATAATTAAACTTCATTTTGAGAGAAAGCCAGCGGCGGAGGCGCAAGCGAAAAATTAATTTACCATAAAGTTATAGAAATACCCTGAATTTCTGTTTGATCTAGCGTTCGCGCTTGAGCCAAAACTCTGACTGGCCCTCCGGACCATTAACTTCAAACGTTTACTGACCCAGCCGAAAACGTTAAGTTAACACATATTTTTTTCTAACTCAAATATCATATTTTACAATAATTAATTAAATCTATCGATTTCCAGGACTTTCCAGGACTTTTTTGGGACCTGATCGATTTCCAGGACTTTTCCAGGATTTCCAGGACTTCCAGGACTCTGTACGCACTCTGGACACAGTGTCGACATTTTCAATTAAAATAGTGCATTACATTGAGTAAGAAACAAGACTGTCCAAGGACGGTGTGCCACACCTTGCATCATCGCACATAGCTTGAGTTTAGGTTTAAATAGCGCTTAACACACACGAACCTAAAATGGTCGTCAAGTAAGGGAGGGGGTATCATTTTTCTTAATGTTTGATATGTCCATATAAGATTAAAGGGTAATATTTTGGGCTATTATTTTGTAACCTTGGTTTTATTTTTCTTGATTAAAATATGTTCTCATTGCACTGATGTTAACACGACGCTCTTCATTTTTAATTCCAAATATATGTTTTACATAGATAATGAATGCCATTTTTAAACAAATTTTAAACAAATAAGCTTATATTCAAAAGTTTTTATTCCAAGCAACATAAGACCCCTCGGCCTCAGATTTTGAATTCCCATGAATACAAACCGTGAATTACATATCTTCCAAGAAGGATATTTAGGCTTTTGTGTTTTATGAAATCACACATATCGAAAATAATTGAGAATCTTAAGGGAATAACTTTAAGTCGCCGTGGTTACTATTCCTTATCGGATTTGGACAATTTAAAACGATAGTTATTAAATGTTAATGTATATGGCTTCATCGAATTACTTTGCAACAGTCACTTTCATTATGACGTCATAATGACATGTTGTCTGCATAGGGGTTTAGCACCCGCAAGATCACGTGATGTAAATAAATTCGGGTAGTATCTTATATTATCGCTCACTTCATTTGTAGGACAATTAACGACGCCCGTCAAGATAAATATTTTATTTTTAAGAAGTGCTTATATAAGCACGATTGCTTACGTAAGCACACCCTGAATTGTTGAAACCCTCAAGATTGATATAAAAAAATCCGCATTCAAATCCGTCATCAATCTTCGGAGGAGTAGCGATTTTAGAAAAAGTTTACGAACTAAACAAACAAATAAATAAACTCATAACGGCAAAGCGGTGGGACAAACCCCGTTTTGCTTCGCAAGACGTGGCTAATAAAGATAAAACATACCCCTAGCCATAAGCAGACTTTATCTGAAGGTGGAACCCTGGCGCGCACGTACAAATTATCTGATAGTTGAAAGTGGGTCTTCAAATCGTTGCTCGAGTCCTACAACATAATCAGAATCATGCATAAGTCTGATTTTCGTAAGTTTCAATCGACTCATTAATTCTCTAAAAATAAATGCTACCATATTAGGTGTAAGTATGAAGTTATATACATTATATTCGTCATTATTATTGAGTTTAACTTATTCATATGGATAATGGAACATTGTCTGCTGCAATACATAACAAAACTAACCTTTTTGGTGTTGAGATGTTTCACTATATCTAGTGACTGTTTGATATCTGGAATTTGTTCTTTTAACCTTAAAATTAACAATTTCTCAATTTAAAATAAAACCGAAAAGTCATACAGTGTTAATATCACGACATTTACCATTTAGTTTTTTTTTGTAATTTGACTCTTAACTGAAGGAAAATTATAATTTCCCTTATAATGCGCTTCTACTATTTAACATGAAACCAAAAATTTTGTTTGCAAAATAAAAACGGCTTTATCAAAACTAGCCTTGTAATCTAAAAGGAATTAAGTAGTACGTTGTATTCTACGACATAAATAAACAACATAATCAAAATTATACTTAGTTAGTAGTTACTAAAAGCACAAAAGATACTTAAGGCGATAGAGTGTTAAACTTCATCGTTATACGCTATAAACTTACCTATTTTTCTTAGTAGTTAAGTTGTATTCCATAAATTTGTATTTATTATGTTGTTCATCTAAACGTTTTAATACTGCTTCAACGCTTTCATTTTCGCCTCGAGACATGAACTCATCTACATCATCCTGAAAATAGTTATAAATCGATTTCATTCAATTGTGTTTTGTGGTTATTGTGTACGCAAAATCTGCGCTTATTTGTAGATTTTGATTTAAGTATAGATGAGACCTGTTTTGAAGGACAATGACCCAATTTACTGTGCTGCATTTAGATAATATGGTTGGAGCTACAGGGATTTATCTACCTGTGCGACTGTGGAAAATGTCGCACAATTTTACCAAATGTCGCACAACTTTCGGCCTGATTGCACCCGTCCTGTCGCACAGTTTTTGGCGAAATGCGCCCATTCTGTCATATTTTTTTAATGTGCCCATTTTTTCGTATTTGAATATATTTTGATTCAGTGGTCGGCCATGGTTTTGATGATTGCATTGTAGTTGATTTATTGAATATTTGTTCAGATTATATTTTGAGTATGCATTAATTACAGTTGATTTGGCATTACTTCGTAAGAGAGGATGCAGGATAAAGAAAGGTGCATATTTAGCTTCAAATATAAGAGGTAAAATCAAACTCGAGTCCGTACCTGGATGGTATGACGATGAACAATGTGACAAAAGTTTGTCATGAATGACAAAAAAAAAACGTTTTAGAGACTGTATACATCCAAGAAATGTTTTAGGTTTTGTTGGTCAATTTTTGATCATTGTAACATTTGTTTGACTTCATATAACTTCATCGATTTTGTTCTTAATCATGATTATATCAGGGATGGAAATTAACGGTGGTCCTGTGGCCCGAGGCCACCGGATTTTGCGTCGGACCACCAGATTTAAGAAAGTGGTGGTCCGACAGGCCACCAGATTTTTTGGGCACTTTTTACATTATTTAGCTAAATAACTTGATTATTCTTTTTACTGTTCATGAAAAAAGTAAGCGATATTTTTGAAAAGGCAAAGTCAGCGTTTGACACTAACTCTTAATCGATGGTCGCGCTCGCGCGACTAACTCTTAAAAGTTAGGCGGAAAAGTTGGTCGCGTCAAACAATTTAAGGCAGTTATTTTAAGAAATTAATTTAAAGATTGTGCTAAAAATATATTGAATCAATATCGTCCGTAAAGCAACTAATTATATTGATTATAGAGGTATAGAATATGATAGCCTAAAATCCTGCGCCTAAAATCCATGATAGCCTATATTGATTATAGAGGTATAGAATAGGATAGCCTAAAATACAACAAAATATTATCCATAACTTTTCACGGATACATTACATTAAACTTTCATCCTTCCGACCCCCAGACTTCTGACCGGTCCTTCATGGCTCCCTTGTATAGCACATGCGTATGTTTTAATTGAGGAGCTGCACCCGATGATAGGATTAATCTTCAACCGAATCTAACCTTTCACATATTGAACGACAATCGCATAAACTAAACCAAACGAGTGGTTCATTGTAAGATAACTATTGTCTATGGATGTAAAACCGAGCGCCTAAGGCGCGAGCGAAAAAAAATCCATAACATCAATATTAAAGTTCTAACGTCAGGCAAAAAGTTAGTCGCGCGCATAAACTAAACCAAACGAGTGGCTCATTGTAAGACTACTATTGTCTATGGATGTAAAACCGAGCGCCTGAGGCGCGAGCGAAAAAAATCCATAAAATCAATATCAAAGTTCTAACGTCAGGCAAAAAGTTAGTCGCGATGTGCGCGACTAACTTTGAATAGTTAGTCGCGCGGCCCAAAAGTAAGTCGCATTTGCGACAATGCGACCGCTTATGTCAAACGCTGCAATGTTTTTTTTCTGAACCTGGGTTCCGATATTCTTTTAACCCGAACACCTTAACGAATACACCATTCAATACCTAGCGTTAAGTTACTGTACACTGTACACAATAAGTCAATTCATATTGAGGGTCCGAATGTGTACATGTGTATTTACAAATACAAGTGACAAATACATGTTTAATCAGTTTTATTTTATTAAAACCAGAATTGTGTTCCTTCCTTCAAAAGGGCAGAAATAGTTTGACGACTTACTTTAATGCTACCGTAATTCACGAGCGCCGATGTTGAATGAATGGTTTACCCTATACCGAAGTGACTAACTACAAATAGGGCTTCGTTAAACGTCTATTCTTAAAAAGTTAGTTTCCATCCCTGTTATATGATAACCAATTATATTGAACGAATGGAAATGATCTTTTGTTTATTTGATAAATGCTGATTCAAATATATTGTGGTCTATTGGCTTTTAACTTTTTTACTATATAAGTATAAAAAGAACTTTTTAGAAATTTAAAATTGTCGCACAACTTTTGTCGCTGTCGCACGGATTTCGAAAATGTCGCACAAAAAACCATCGGAATGCGCCCCCTGTCGCACACTAAAAAAAATGTAGATAAATCCCTTCTGCTATTGAAATGCTCATCTTTATATAAAGAATTGTCTTCTGTGTTTTTGTGTTTTTCAGTGCATTCCTCATATTTGAGTATTATGGCACTTGGCCGAAGAAGGTCTAAAGTCATCTACTGTCCGGGTTTCCCCTACTCTTTTCGATAAGACAGTGAAGGGTCTTTAAGGTACCAGAGACAGGACCCGTACACGGCACCTCCAGCTTTACGTCCCGTGCGAAGGACATTATACCCCTAGGCGAGGAGTCCATTATGACTCTAACCAGTCAATCGATATTGCCTCCAGTGGGGCTTGAACCAGGTACCTCCTGATTACTGGCCGGGTGCCTTTAACTACTGCTTCACGAACTCGCCCTTATGAGCTTATAAGGCTTTATCGAATAAAGTTAAGACTTTTTACTGTTTGAAACCCCGATATTTGATTATTTTTTGCAAAGTTAACTACCCCCGGTTTACCGAATCTGCTCAAAAGGAATAAATTGTACTTCTATACGCTTTGACTTTTAGTCAAAGACTAAGTAAGTATAAACGATCATCTGATCAAATATTATGGTCTGGTCACGAAGCAATTATAAATTAATGTGCAAGGAAAGTATGTATAACAAGGAAGTATTTGTGAAACACGAGCAGGCCCCAACCGCCCCAAACTCGAAGGGGTATGGTTTTTGCAGATTTTAAATATATTATCTATGAAAACGTTATTTTCGGCCAATTTGACAACTACCGGTCGGGTGTTTTTGACCGAAATGGTCAAAAGGCACATCTACGGACCAAGGCCTTTCATTTGAGCCTAAAACAACATTCTCAAATTATAGACCAGTCTCCTTATTGTCACAGTTTTCCAAAATTTTGGAAAAATTATTTGATAAACGTCTACAGTCTTTCATTGATAAATGTTCATTAATAAGTGATTGTCAATATGGTTT